>VZQC01001522.1:3107628-3267103 GCA_009823505.1 Rhizomys pruinosus | reverse complement strand
TAATAAAAAAATCTCTGAGAAGCTGAGGCCTGGTGGCACACTCCCAGCACTTGATGGACAGACACAGGCGGATCTCTGAGAGATAGAGGCCAGCCTGGTCTGCATAGTGAGTTCCAGGTCAGCTGGAGCTACTGGGAGACCCTGTCTCAGAACAAACAAAACAAAATAAAAAAGCTCTGAAAAGTTCTGTACTTTAAGTCAGCTTAGCCCAACACCTCCCAAATTTAGCTGACCCCAGAGCCCTCTGGACCTCCCACGTATTGTAACTTCCCCTGGAACACAGACGCCAGACCAGCTCTAGGGAAACCATCCAGGTTTTCCAGCCCACCTTGTTTCATTACACCTGAGGTAGCAGGTCCAGAGAGAACACATCTAACATGACCCAGTGTGCAAAATGAAGGAAGTGTCCAGACTTGAAGCTAGTACCACCCCAGCCCAATGCTTCCCCCTCCAACCTGTGTCCCTGTCCTCTCCATCCCTTGAGAAGAGCCAAGAGAATTGGAACAGGACACAAAAGTGGAGAGAAATATCTGGAAAGCCTCTCCAGCTCTGGCTTCTGCTTGCCATCTTCTTGGAGACATGGGTGGCATTAACATGGGAACAGGAGACCAGTGCCTCATGCACCGAGCTACTCTAATCTGGAGAGGATCTGACCCCTCCTAGACATGTGGAACAACTCAGCAAACAAAAGCAAATACAGACAGGAGCCGAGACACACAGACGCAGAGACATACACCACTGTTCTCAGCCAGCTCTACAGGAGCTCAGAGGCTGGGGCACATACAGAGCTGTTCTGGGTCCGTCCACAGGTGGAAGGTAATGAAGGGGCTGGGCAGAGGGATGCTTGGTGGTCGGTCTTGGAGAGGGTCACCTGAAAAAAAGGAGTAGCTGTAGGGACTGAGAGGAGGGTTGTAGGCTTCTATCTGCCCTTGCCACCCTGCCGAGGAGCCCAGAGGGATGACAGGGCCCTCCCTGGCCCAGCTCTAGGCTTGTCTGCTTTTCTTTCTCTGCTACTGGTGACTGATCAAGAACCCAACAGTGTACTGCCATCCCCCATGGGATGGAGAATGCTCCCAGGTTCCTTGCTTCCTGCACACCTCCTAGTCCAACCCCAGGGATCTTCTGTCTTTTCCAGACTTTCCCCCCATCTTGTCCCGTCATCAGTGCTGTGCTGCAGCCACACTGGGTTTCTTTCTGATGGTTCTTTGAAGACTCTACCCACATTCAGATCTGATGGGAAAGATCTCAGTGTCGCTTAGGGCCATTTCTGGTCCCTTGCACACATCTGCTCCTACTACCAATGATGCAGAGACCTCATTGACAACACACAGAGGGTGACAGGAACCCTGGGTAGTTTGGGGACTAGCACAGAGCCAGCCTTTCCTCTTGCCTCTAGTTCTAGAAGTTTCCTGACCACTCCAGCGATCTGTGTTGTTTCTTCTTTCCAAGCAGAGTATATGGTCTGGACCCTGGCCATACCTAATGTGTGACCCTTAGACTTGGCTCTGAGATTCCCGTTGAAGTTAGCATAGCTGTGGCTCCCTCCCTAAGATAATTGTGAGTTCCTTCAGGTGAGAGCATGCAGGCTTCAGAGAGCACTCTGAACCTCTGTCAGGCCACTATTCTACCTACCCAGCAGACACAGTCACTCTCTAGATCATGACAAGGATGCTGGGGCACAGGTGACATTATTATACTCAACTTAAAGGAAGGCAGTAGAGCACAGAGATTAAGCAGCTGGCTCAGGTCACATGGTGAGCGGCAGAGCTAGAGGCTGAGCTTGAACAACTGGCTCTTACCCTGCCGTCGTGCTTATTAATCACTGCCTCAGACGGCAGGATTCCACAGGGGGTGCTGGCTGGGCACTAAGATGAGGAGGACAAGCATGGGTGGGAGACACATGCTCCCAAATGTGACGTAATGGTGGGGGTGGTCCAGCCATTCAAATCTGCTTTACAGACAGTTATTGTTGAGTGTTAGCAAGTAGCAACCAAAGTTGTTCCAGCTTTAAGAGGAAGGAGGACCCATGAGAAGCTGTTTCTCTGTAACCAAAGAGTTTCTTATTTTATTTTATTGAGATAAGGTCTCTCTTAAGCCAGCTGGCCTAGAACTCACTGAGTAAACCAGGGAGGCCTTGATCTCACAGATATCTGCTTGCTTTTGCCTCCTGAATTCTGAGATTTAAATGCGTAGGCCACTGTGGCCAGGCTTGCCCAAAGAAGTTTTTAAAAATTGGTTTATTTATTTTTATTTTATCTGTATGAGTGTTATCCCTGCATGTATGTAAGTGCACCCATGTTTTGCAAGTGCCCACAGAGGAGAGAAGAGGGTGTTATGATTACAGACAGACAGTTGTTAGCAGGGATATGGATGCAGGGATTTGAACCTGGGTCTTCTGCAAAAGCTGCCAGTGCTCTTAACTGCTGAGCCATCTCTCTAGCCCCTTGATCAGAGAATTTTTAAAACAAAATACAAGAGCAGAAAAGCAAGAGGATGGGGTCTATCCTGCCCACTTTTCCCAGCCTAGGCTATTGAGTTCAAGCCCGAGTGTACTTAGTGCTCTGACCTTTGCTGTGGTTTCCAGCACTTTCTCCTTGCATCTTGTAACCATGGATACAGTCCATGACCGTATGTCTGACACACACAGACTGACATGTTCCAGGGATGCTTTGGGCAACCACATGGCCAGGATGCTTACATTCTGGGGCACGTTGGAGTTCCTCACTTGTGGGACTTGCTTCTGCTGTGTATGGCATTGCCTTATAAACATGCCAACAGAAAGGAAGTGTGCGGAGTAAAAATCAATGGCCCCTAGGCATAAATGATGCTGGTACCTGCTACTTTCTTTTTTATTGTTATTAAACTTTTCCATAAGTCATATATCATTTCTCAATTGAATCTAGGGTCACTTCCCTTTCCATCCTGACTCCATCCAAGTCCCTGCACTCTGCCATACATATCCTGCATCTTTTTCTGAGTCTTTCCAGAGTTTTTTTCTTTCAGTTCTTTTCTTGTTGTTCTCTCCAACTTGTAGTGCTACAGTATATATACATATATACATACACATAGTTATATATCTATATATACATACATACATACACATATCACTTGAATTGGAGGATTTTTTCCCCCTAAAAGATGTCATGTTTTCCTTAAGGAGGTGCTTGAAGGTTCCTCCTTGGCAGTCCCAAACAACCCAATCCTGTACTTTTTCTCCACATTGGGGTCTTTCCCTTCCATGGTCCCCCAAATGAAGTCCAGTAAGCACGCATCCTATCTTGATCCCCCTGTACTGGCCTCCATGATACAGCCCAAGTAGTCCAACAATGGCAGTCTATACTCTGATGAGGCTGAAATCCCCCTAGCTGTTTAGTCCACAAGCTGGGTATCTCAGTAGTCTCCATCTGGCATTGAAGGTTTGGAGGATTCTCGGAGAAACATGAGTCTTCAGTCCATATTAGAAGGTTAAAAAGCTGTGTCTCATGTCTTTGAGGGGTGCCAAAAGCAGTGGCAGCCACAGGGTAGATGCACTTGCCAGTAAGAATTGAAGACAGGCCAAACCACAGTACTCTTTCTTTCTTTTTTCTTTTTGTCTTTTTACTAAGGTCTCAAGTTTTATGTCTGCAGTACAGTTTCTCTGGTCTTACTGATTATTTATTTCTGGTTGTACTTTCCTTTTGGATACTTAAGGCCACACAGTTAGCCTAGATTAACCAAGGTTTTTGTTTTCTCAAGGTCAGTTGAGGATCTGGTCCTCAGGGGTCTCTCGGGGTTTTTTTTTGGGGGGGGGGTTCCTGCTACTTTCAAGCCTCTGTAGGGCATTCTGGGGATCAAATCCATTGGTTACTAATCAGAGCAGGTTAAAACTAGAGGGCCAGGATTGGACTCTTAGCTCAAATATCTGCAAGATTTGTAACTCTGTTTTCTCCTCAATAAAATGAGGGCAAGAATAGTTTCTACCTCCTAAATTTATTGTATAGCTTAGTTAGTATATGTCACAGATATAAATACATGTAAAGAGCCTGGAAGAGCTGCTGGTATATGGCAGTCATAGATGTGGGCTATCATGTCTGCATTAGCCAGTTGCTTAGGCTGAGTCCTGCCAGGTCCCCAGACAGTTCTCTTGGTCCCCAGGCTCTTAGGATCTATGGTTTCTGGTCTTCCGGAATCACTTGAGGCTCAGATCCACCCAGCACAGCTCTCTGGCATCCCCCTGGGGTCCCTTGGCCTGTCTCCACCAGGTCCCCACTTACCGCTGCAGTGGTCCCTCGAGGACAGCCCTGTCAGCGAGCAGTAAATCTCTTCGAGCCTTTCCAGATGTCCTAGCCGCCTGGGACTGTCATCGCTAGCCACCTGCTCCATGGCAGCCACCACTGCTTGGAAATAGTACTCCAGGACCCGACGAGAGCTAGCCTTCGAGGAAAAACGTCAGAGCCCAGTACTACTTGCCTGTCCTCCAACTCCCCACCCCACCTCCCCACGCTTCTCTGCCAAGGCTCTGGGGAAAGGCTTTGGGATCCCATGTCCAGGGCCCCAGTTCCTGCCCTGCCGTAACCCGTTGCGCCTACTCCCTGTAGCTGTGTGTGTATGTGGGGGTGGGTAGGAGTGTGTGTGGGTGTGTGGGGGTGGGTGGGTGGTCTCCTCTGGCCTTCATACCCTAAGATGTGGAGATGGCGGGGTTCCTACAATAGTGTAAGGAAGGACTCACCAAAATAAAATATCCACAATATGGAATTCAGACTGGAGCATTCCAGTTGGAAAAGAACTAGAAGAGTAGTGCTCCAATGCAATTTAATTTTTTATTTATTTATTTTTTAATGTGTATGAATGTACTTTCTGCATGTAGGTTTGTGCACTCATGTTGTGCAATGCCGTGGAGGTTAGAAGAGGGTGTCGGATTCTCCTGGAACTGGAGTTAAAGACGGTTCTCAGCCACCATGTGGGTGCTAGGGATTGAACCCGGGTCCTCTGTAAGAGCAGTCAGCGCTCTTAACCGCTAGGCCATCTCTCCAGCCCGCTCCAATGCAATTTAATGGGCAAAGTGTTTTAATGGGGTGAGAAAAAAAAAAGGATGCTCTCTACTTTCTCCATTAGGACAAGAAAGAGTCTGGGAACAGTTGAACCCTAGAGGGCGCTCTCCCTTCTGGGTGCCTGATTCCTCCTGCAGCATCAGCACCACAGCTCCAGCTTCAGCCTTCATCTAAGCCAGCCTCTCCCAGCCTTCCCTGGCACTAACGAGAGGTCACCCTGAGTGGCAACAATTGTACCTCAACCGAAGCTCAGCACCTGGTGCTGACTCTGCCAGAAGGGTTTCTCAGGCCATGTATATAGAGGCTGAGGGTGAATCAGGGAGAAAATTGTGGAAATAAGTACGTCTACCAAGCAGCTGACAGACTCAACACGAAGAGCAGTGCATTAGCTAGGTATAACAATAGATGCACAGCACAGCATGATCAGTTCTCCAAGGAATGTCCTTCCACATGGCATGTTCCCAATGGTGTGGGAAAAGATGTACTATATAAGGTAGTTGCAGAGTTGAGTAGCTAATTTTGTTCACATGGAGTTAGGATGGAAGCTAGAAGGCATAAGCTTGATATCAGTCAGTCCAGGGTTCAAATCCTAGCCCGGTCGCTTTGTATCTGTGCAGCCATGAATAGCTTATCAGTTTCTCTGTGCCTTAGTTTCCCCATCTATAAAAACAGATTGTAACAAACTGCTGTGGGGAGACTTTCAAAATAAAGTTTATCACAGTGCTTGGAACACAACAAGCAGTCAGTAAACTGGCTGGTATATCAGTATTGCCATTACTTTTAGGAAACCATATAAAATGTTCATTGCTATTATTTCTGGGTAGAAATGTTACGGGTGGTTTTAATTTTTATCTTTAAGAGGCCTATCAGCATTTTTCATGTTGTCCTTAATTAACATGTGAGTTGCTGATTGATAGGGAGAAAGGGTGATAGGAACTAGAGGTAGGATGAATATAGTGGGTGATGGTATGGATGCTCAGGGTGGGGTGTCAATTACCTGCAGCTTCCTGTGCAGAGCACCCGTGTGGCAGGCTTCCCCCAGAGTCACCTGCAGGGCATGGGAGACCACGTGGCGCATGCAGGCCTCTGGTGTCTGTTGCTCCTGGGCTGCCTCAATCTCCAGCAGCAAGGCGCTGCACACCTTGGCAGGAACCAGCTCGGGATCCACAAACAGGAACACTCTAGGGGTAGGAATGGGTGAGGGAAGGCTGGACAGGGCACTGGGTGGCACTCTGAAAGCTTTGTAGCCCCTCTCCGTTATATTACTCCTAAATAAAAGGGGCAGTTTAGCCTAATGGTTAATTTCTCTCAGAAAAGAAGCTTCAAGTTCAAAATCGGACAATGGAGAGAAGTGGGGGACAGTCAGGGATACACAGCTCTTCTAGAGGGGCAGCTCCAGTTCCTTCAGCAAACTGGCTTCACCTGTAGAAGCAGGTCTAGTCCTATGTCAAGGGAAGTGTTAGAACATGGGCCTGCCCCTTTAAGACAGTGGTCACTCTTTTTTTTATGGATATGAATGTACTGTCTGCATGCAGGTTTGTGCACCCTGTCGTGCAATGCCTCGGAGGTCAGAAGAGGGTGTCGGATTCCCCTGGAACTGGAGTTAAAGACGGTTCTCAGCCGCCATGTGGGTGTTGGGGATCGAACCTGGGTCCTCTGCAAGAGCAGTCGGCGCTCTTAACTGCTAGGCCGTCTCTCCAGCCCCGACAGTGGTCACTCTTTTTTTTTTGGTCTTTTCGAGACAGGGTCTCCCTGTAGCCCTAGCTGTCCTGGAACTCTCTCTGTAGACCAGGCTGGCCTTGAACTCACAAAGATCCACTTGCCTCTGCCTCCCAAGTGCTAGGATTAAAGGTGTGCGCCACCACACCCAGCAGTGGTCACAGATCCCACAGCCTGAAGAGATTGGCCCACCTTCACTGCAGGTTTCCCCCAGGACAGAGAGTTTTGAGGCTGTTTGTGCTGTGGCTTAATGGCAGACCCTGATTTATGGTCTTAACCAGTACCTGGCTCTTTGTCATGGAGACTATGTTGAACTAAATCGTGTGGTATGAAACTTCCCGCCAACCCCTGAGAACTTATAAAAGTGAGATATCACCTTTGTTCAGAGGATTGTTCTGGAAACTTTCTCTGAAGAGACTCCTCTGGCCTCCCCCCCACCCTGCACCCCACACACATGGTAACTAACTCTCTCCCTCTCATTCTCTTATCATTACTCTTTTATTTTTTTAATTTTATTTATTATTTTATGTGTATGCGTGTATTGTCTGCATGTATGTAAGTGCACCAGTGTTATGCAGTGCCCATGAAGGATAGAAAGAAGCTTTGGATTCCCTGGATCTGGAGTTGTGGGCCGTTGTTAGCTGCCATGTGGGTGCTGGGATTCGAACCTGGGTCTTCTGTAAGAGCAGCTAATGCCCTTAACCACTGAGCCATCTCTCCAGCCCCCTTACTGTCACTCCTTTTTATGTTTTTTAATGTATTTATTTTTTATGTGTATGAATGTACTGTCTGCATGTAGGTCTATGCACCTGTGTCATGCAATGCCACGGAGGTCAGAAGAGGGTGTTGGATTCCCCTGGAACTGGAGTTAAAGACGGTTCTCAGCCACCATGTGGGTGCTGGGAATTGAACCCCAGTTCTCTGCAAGACCAGTCGGCACTCTTAACCGCTAGGCCATCTCTCCAGCCCCATTATGTTTTGTTTTTGAGATGGGGTCTCCATGTAACCCCAGCTAGTCTGGAACTCAATATGTAGATCAGGCTGGCCTCAATCTCACAGAGATCTGTCTCCCAAGTGCTGAGATTGAAGGTCTGTACCACCATGCCTGGCCATTTCCTCTTCTCTATTATTAGAAGTTCCTTACTCCTTGGTTCTCAGCATTCTGGCCCAGTAACCATCACCTCCTGGTCTGGAGGGGGGAACCCCTAAATTCTTCCTTCCAGAATTGGAGTTCTAAATAAATCTCATCTCACTCATTAACCTGATCGAAATAGAAAACCACTCTCTTCCATACATTTTTCCTCACTCAACTGTGCCAACCTTCCCCTCTGGCACTAATTCCTTGGGTGCCCGTTCCCTAAGCACCTTTCCTGAACACAGCTCCCAGAGCCTCAAACTCAAGTGCTAAATTCATAGACTTGCCTGCAACAGAGGGAGGCACCCCCTAACTCCATCACTCCTCTCTGCACAGACATTCCTCCATCTTTTTTTTTTTTAATTTCTGTATGTGTATGAATGTACTGTCTGCATGTAGGTTTGTGCACCCGTGTCGTGCAATGCCGCGGAGGTCAGAAGAGGATTTCGGATTCCCCTGGAACTGGAGTTCTCCTGGAATTGGAGTTTCAGACGGTTCTCGGCCACCATGTAGGTGCTGGGGATCGAACCCGGGTCCTCTGTAAGAGCGGTCGGCGCTCTTAACCGCTAGGCCATCTCTCCAGCCCCATTCCTCCATCTTATCTAAAGGACTGAGCACACACTGAGGACAGCCCCTGGCTTCACACCCAGCAGGGTGGGCATTCTGAGCTGCCTCTGGCTGCCTGGCTGGTTGGATATTCCTTCATCAAGGCACAGAGAAGTATGCGGGCGTGCAAGTATGGAAAACAGCATGGCCCTGGCCCATGTGCTCCTGCTGCATATGGACAAGGTAGCTCTCCGTGTCCCGTTAAAGAGTAAGGTCCAGAAAACAAAATGGCCGCTGCCCTTGAACTGCGAGTGTAAGCCACTGCTGGGCCAATGTGGCTACAGAGCTCTAGTAGAGCTCTTCTTAATTTAGCTTCCACTTTTGTCCCCTTGCCAGTGAGTAGTTTCACAGTAACCAACACCCTGAGTGCTGAAGGCAGCAGCCACTCTGGGGCCTCTCACCTCTCCTGGTAAGGGTATGCTTCACTCATCAGGTTCTGCTCAGCAATGACCGTCCTTTGGTACAGCGTGCCTGCAAACGAGACCACATCAGCCAGCCAGCCTCTAGTTGGAGGACCTGCCCTCTCCATCTTTTCTGGAAGGAGCCGAGACTTTTGAGTTCCCTGGCATCCTGGATAAAATGGCCAGATGTTTGGCAGCACTGTACTCCAGCACGGGAAGTCAGTACCCAGTGGCTCTCACCTGGGACAGCTCTTTCTGTTTTCAGCCGTACGGCACAGTCCAAGGCGACTGTAGAGTAGGGGGCAGGCAGGGTCAGCAGCCTGGTACAGAAGGTGTATGTTCTCTGGTAGAGCTCTTCTGTGATACCTGTGGCCTGGTAGGAGGGAGGAGTTGATGCTTTAGGTCATGAAGGGTCCTGGTTGGGGCAGAGTAGGATAGGCGGGAGAAGAGGAAGGTTGGGCCTGGCATCCACAGCCCCACCTGGCAATCTCTTCAGGTATCTGCGAACCTCCCTTTGGCAGTCCTCTCACCTTATCAAGCTAGAAACCATCTGTGAGTTCTGCCAGCAGGTCCCTTTCCTCCCAGCCCTGCTGCTAGGGCTGGATGGCATATTTGGTGCTGTTTCCAGGCTGTGAACCTTGGAAATACCCCTCCAAATCTCTGTACCTCCATGAATCCCGCAGGCATAATAAACGCTCCATCAGGCCCCAGAGGCTCTTTCTTCCCCTCCTCCCCTTTCTTCCTCACTGCACTGGCTGGCTTTGGCAGAGTCTAGCCCCATCCTTATCCTGGATGTTGCAGTGAGTCCAGGCTTGCTCTTCCTGTTTCTCTTCTTCCTCATCCACTCCCATCCCTGAGGCAACCCCTGGCCCCCCATTACTTTAACCAAGACTTTAAAACCTTGTTTTATTCGTGTCTGGTCTCCATGCAGAGATCCCCATGATGCCCATAGGAACAACCCAAGGACCCTTCCACAATCAAAGACTCTTTATTCTTCATACTGCCTCATTCCCATCTCCTCTCCAATTTCACCCCTCAGTAGAAAGGAAAGCACATGGTGGGTGGAAGGCAAGTCTAGGCTAGCCTTTGTAGAGATTAGCTATACACTAAGAAGATAGGACAGAGTCCAGGGAACTGAAGTTGCCAGAAGAAAAAAAGGAAAGGAAGGGAGGGAGGGAGGGAGGGAGGGAGGATGGAAAGGAAGAAGGAAAAAGATTCTACAAGGCCACATGACTGAAATTTGAGATTATGGAGAGATAAAATCTTACAGATTAGATCCAAATTATGTTGGGATATTTTTAGTCCCTTTGAAAGTCATTGCCCACACCTGCATCTGACCTACCACCCTTGTGACTATCAAAACCTCACAGTGTATTCCTAGCAGACCACTAGCTTCTACCAATCCAAAAGCTAAGAACTTTATCAAATACTATTTAAAACCTACAGCAGAGTCCATCCCCACCCCCGAACTTTACTGTAACCTGTCTCCCTGTGGCCTCCAAACACTTTTTGGCAAACACTTTGATTTATACCTTTCTTTGTTGGCTAAGGAATAAACTCTAATATAACTAATTCCACAACAGAACATGAATGTGTGTTCCCTGGTCATGGTCACTCATATTTGACTCCAGAATAAAGTATCTCTTCTTCTCTTTGAGGTGTGTACTATGTTTTTGCCTGGACAGCCCCCCCAACCTCAGGAGAGCCACCCCACACCTTGACCCCAGCCCCGCTCACCTTAGTGAGCACGTACATTAGAGTGAGCAGCAAGGGGATGATGACGTGCCGCACATCCTCGCTTTCTGCCTGGAAGACAGGAGATCCCAGCGTTACACTGGGCTGGATTCTCCCAAGACCTCAGCATCCTAGCTGCTGGGCCCAGGCTAAGCTGAGGTTGAATAAAGGATGGGGTGGAAGGCACCAGAACAGAGGGCTGTATGGAGGGGGGAGTAGTGTGAGGAGGGAGCAAGCATGTGGAAGTCCTCTGTGAGGGCCAGGGCGGATGGAGGAATTCCTCTGCCAGGAGGGGCATCATTGGATTCACCCAGGAGCCAAGGTCAACTGACCGGCAAATCCCCCACTTGGAGCCCCCTTCAAGTGCACTGTTTCCCAGGGAGAACACGGGGCCGTGTGGGGATGACGTTCAGTGGTACAAGAAGCTTTAATCGTCGTACAATAGGTGTAGAGTGCATTTGTCTTCTATTTCTGCCCACAGATCTGCATTTTCCATTTATAGCTATGTTATAGAGTTTCTTTTTGAAATATGCTAACTCAAGCAACAACAGGAGTGGATGAATAGAAATTGCTGCTGGCAGAAAAGTCAAGGAAGAAGCTATGTCTGGTAAAGCTCGTGCAGATGAGCCACAAATGACCAAGCTGAGCAGAGCTGAGGGGCTGGAACCTCAAGCCCACGGGGCGGTCTCTTCATTTTGGGTCACCTGTGTCACGTGCCTCCTTTAAGCTCGAGCGCATACCTTCTCCAGCTCCCTGAGCAGGATTTGCACCAGCACGGAGCTCTTTCCAGGATCTCGCTCCACTTTCTTGTGCAGTGACCATCTCCACATGCCTGCGCCAGGAGAAACAGGCACCCACCATGGCCAGGTGGGTCAGAGGGTCTTAGATGACATTCCGATAAGCGGGAGCCCTGGGTCCGAGACTGTGCTTGACCAGCAGCCAGTGCTGGCCCCAGGTGCCCCTGGAGAGCTCCTCTTGATGTGTAGTTCTTTCTACACAGTGAACTCCCAGGCTAGAAACAAGGGGAGGAGCCACAGAGGGGACAGAAGTGTGTGCGGATCATAACAGCATCTGCAAGGTCCTGGCTGTCTTATGAAGGTTCTCAGGGCCTGAAGGGAAGTTTCGTTTGGAAGTGGGGCAGGGGAAGATTGTTAAGGAAGGGGGTGGCTGAGACTGGAGAGGTGGCTCAGTGGTTAGGACTGTGAGCACTGCTCTTGCAGAGGGCTGGACTTGGTTCCCCACATGGATGGCGCCACCACCTGTAACCACAGCTCCAAGGAGTCCCACGACCTCCTGACTCTACAGTCACCTGCTGTCACATGTGCATGGACACAGACACTCACATTAAATTAATTAAAATTGTTTAGTTAAAAATAATTTTTTTTTAAGAAAGAGAGTGGCAGATCCCCACTGTCGCCTGCTGCAGCGGCTAAGAAGGTTGAACCAGGAAGTAGAGAAGCTTCCTCAGCTCTGCAAACACCTCCAGCACTCAGGCAGCTAGGCTGGAAAACCATTGGCTGGGGCCCCTTCTGCACTGCCTGGAGCGGAGCTGCTGGGGATGGGGGCGGGCCGGGAGGGGCTGCTTCGTCCTCCGGCTCTTACCTTGGTTTCTCTGCAGGGCCGGGGTTGGCGAGTTGAGCTCTCGAAGTACAGCCTGCACACTCCTCTGCAGGTCCAGCTCCGCATCTGAAAGTGGGTGCCTTGAGTCAGGAACTGTGGAGCTCAGTCTACCAGGCCTCACTGCTGCCCCAACCTCCATCCCCTGGAAAAAGTCCTTAGGGCTTCTGTGACCCTCAGGAGGTGCCCAGAGTAATCCACCAAGAGCTGGCAGCCAGCCCACTGCTCCGAGCTGGAAGACAGCATTTCCAGTTCTTTGTAAAACCAACATTTCGAACAAGCAACTGGAGAAAGAATTCAAAGAGACCTTCCCACTCATAATAGCCTCAAAAACAATAAAATACCTAGGAACAAACCTAACCAAAGACACCAAAGATCTCTACAACAAAAATTTTAAACCTTTAAAGAAAGAAATTGAAGAAGACATCAGAAGATGGAAAAACCTCCCATGCTCATGGATTGGGAAAATTAACATTGTAAAAATGTCCATTTACCGAAACTCTTATATAGATTTAACAAAACCAACAATCCAAATCAAAATACCCAAGAGTTTCTTCAACAGGCTTGGAAACAAAAAGTTCTTAAATTCATTTGGAAAAACAAGACCCCCGAGTAGCCAAAACAATCCCGGAGTGAAAAGAGTTACACAGCGGGGATCTCTATAACAGAATACTTAAGCTATATTACAGGGCTATTTTCATAAAGACAGCCTGGTAACTGGCATAAAACAAAAAAACAGAACCTGTTGGCACGTGGAACAAAACCGAAATCCAAATCTGAGCGCATACAATTTCAGCAGCCATCTTATATTGGACAAAGGGGCCAAGAAAGCACAATGGAGAAAGACAAAGCATCTTCGCAAGTGAGTGTTGGCAAAACTGGATCACACCACTTGTGAAGAATGAAATTAAACCCTTACCCTCTTGCCCTGTACAAAAGTCAACTCGAGATGGATCAAAGACCAACCTCAACGTGAAACCCACAACAACTCTAAAGGTGATTAGAAGAAAAAAAGTTGGCAGCCGACTACAAAACATAGCATAGGAAAGACTTCCCTAAATTCAGACACAACTCACCGAATTAAAGGTCGACAATTGAGATGGGAACATCATTAAACTCAAAATCTTCAAAAGGTACACATCAAAAGAAACATCAAGGAAGGGAAGAGAAATCCCCGAGAGTGGGAGGAAAACCTTCACCGAAGATACATCATGCAAGAGGCGATTGATTTCCAGAATAGATAAACTAATCAAAAAACAAAGAAAAGAGAAAACAAATGAACACGCAATAGATGAGAGCAAAGAACATGGAACAGATACTTCACAAATAGAGGAAATTAGAGATTCTGAGAAACCAACACCTTAAGAAGTGTTTCAACATCACTAATCATTAAGGAAATGAATCAAAAACCACTTTAAGAATATCATCTTACCCAATAAGACTGGCTAGGAGCAAGAAAACACATGAATCCCAAGTACTGGAGAGGTTTTGGGAAAGGGGAAAACTCCTCCACTGCTGGTGGGGAAGGTAAACTCATACAGCCACTAATGGAAAGCAGTGTGGAGAAACATTGGAAGACTTGTAATGACGTGCCACCTGAACGCAAGCCATACCACTCCTGGCAATGTACCCTCAAGACTCACTCCACCACAAAGGATACATGCACGGCCATGTTTTTTTTTTTTTTTTTTTTTTTTTTTTTTTTCATAATAGCTAAGAAATGGATGCAAATTAAATGTTCCACAAATGACTGGTGGATAATGAAAATGTAGTGCATTTTATACAATTGAGTTCTATGCTGCAGTAAAAAAAGATGACTTCATGAGCTTTGCGGAAAAATGGCTGGAGCTTAAGGACATCATGCTGAGAGTGAAGTAACACAGTCCCGAAAAACAAACGACGAATGGTATCCCTCATCGTGTGGATGCTAGAGCCAATTACCTGGTTGTAAGAATTTTCCTTGTGTAGGGCCCCCTGAGCTTTTGTCCCAAGCAATTTGGGAGTAAATGCATATTGGAAACAACGACAACAGAAAGGACTGCATCAAAGAACTGACTGTAACAGTGAACTTCTGCTCAAAACAGTCAACTTCCTCATGGAGAATATTGAGAAAGACTGAGAAAAAGATGAAAAGCATGTTTGGCAGAATGCATGAGCTCTGGCGGGGTGGGGGAATGGGCGGGAACACGGGTCTAGATTTGTTTAAAAAAAAAATAAATTTATGTGGAAAAAAAACAAAATAAATGCCAGTGTGAGGGCACAATGGAGCACTGTGAGGGCACAATGGAGCAGTGTAATAGCACAATGGAGCAGCGTGATGGCACAATGGAGCAGTGTGTGGGCACAATGGAGCACTGTGAAGGCAAAAAGGAGCATTGTGTTGAAACAATGAAGCAGTGTGATGATGGAATGGAGCAGTGTGATGGCACAATGGAGCAGTGTGATGACCCAATGGAGCAGTGTGAGGGCACAATGGAGCAGTGCGATGATAAAATCGAGCAGTGTGATGACACAAGGAAGCAGTATGAGGGCAAAATGGAGCAGTGTGAGGGCACAACGGAGCAATGTGAGGGCACAATGGTGCAGAGTGATGACTCAATAGAGCAGTTGAGGGCACAATGGAGCAGAGTGAGGGCACAAAGGAGCAAAGTGAGGACACAATGGAGCAGGGTGAGGGCACAATAGAGCATTGTGAGGGCAGAATGGAGCAGTGTGATGGCAAAAAAAGAAAGAAAAAAAAAACCAACATTTCCCCAAATGTCGATATACAGCAGTCCCCTCTTGTCTGAGAGTTCACTTTTTGCAGTTTGAATTATCCACCATCAACTATGATTCTAAAATGCTGAAGGGGAATTTCAGAAATAAACAATTTATGAGCTTTAAAATGGCTGCTTGTAACCAAGTGTGGTGGCTCACGTCTTTAATCCCAGCATTGGGGGTTGGGGGGAGGCGAAGGGAGGAGGATCTCTGTGAGTTCTAGGCCAGCCGGTCTACAGAGTGAGTACCAGGCCAACTGGGGCTACATGGAGAACCTGTCTCAAAAAGATAAATAAATAAATAAATAAATAAATAAATAAATAAATAAATTGCTGGTTTTTCTAAGTGGCTTGTTGAAATCTCTACTCTCCTCCATCTAGCTTGAGACATGATTCTTTTTGTCTAGGCTACTCACCCATTGATTACCAGATAAAGTATCTTAGTATAACAGTGTTTGTGTTCCAATAACTCTTTAAAAAAAAAAAAAAGATTGTTCCCTAGGCTTAGAAAAGGAACACAGGTGGATGAGAAGCAAAACAGTCCACTCTCTCTGGAGCTGTTGTCTTGGACTCTGGTCAATTCTGGCTGTTTCCTTTCATGGGCTGACAGTTTGTCCAGGAATAACCTTTCGATCCTACTAATGAAGCACAAGCAATTAGATATATAGGTATTTAAACAGCACTAATAAAAAGTAATGGTAGGTTACTACTCTTGTATAGACACATATGTGAGATGATATGTTAATCCATAGAATTACTTTTTTTTTTTCCCCTGTTAAATATGACAGGTCTCTGTGGTTATAACATCTCCTAACCGGTAGAGGATGTAAGTTTGTGGTATCAGCCGTGGGTTATTTCTCTAAGGGGAGAGCCAATAGCCATGTATTGGCTAGAGAGCCTGTATATCCCAATTAGATTTGGGATATAAACAGAAGACAAACAGGCATATGGTGGCGGCCTCTGCTCTGCAACAGTATTTCCAATCCAGGCAATGTGAGTGGTAGCTTAGGCTGGGGTAGGCATGGTGCTGCCGGTGGAGGAGTCTTGGCTTGACTCAAGGAGACCCGTATTTTGCTTTAATTGGTGTTCTAAGCCTAGGGAACAATCTGCGAGAGAGGGGGCATGGTAGAGGGAGGGCTTTGGAGTTGGGGGGAATGGGTGGAAATACACAGCAATGTAGTCTGGACACTCATTTGATCAACTTGATTAAACATACAACCCCTCACCCCCCGCTGGATGGTGGGGCTGTGGGGGTTTGGGCACAACAGCCTGCAAATTGGTTTTACATGAAGGATGCTTATACTCATGGATTATCACTTATAGCTAAAAAATGAAAAAAAAACTGAGAGAAAGATGCAGGACAGTTATGGCAGAATGCATGATCTGGGATGGGGTGGGGGTGGGGGGAAAGGGAAAGGGAAATATGCCTAAACTGAATTGGAAAATGATGTATGAAATGCACAAAGTATCAATTAAAAAAATGTTAAAAAAAAAACAATTAGGAGCACATGGTAGTTTGAAGGAGAATGTCCCTCATAGGCTCAACTATTTGAACATTTAGTCTCCAGTTGGTGGCGCTGTTTGGGGAGATCATGCAATCTCAAGAAGATACAGTCTTATTGGAAGAGGTGTGTCACTGGGGGCAGGCCTTGAGAATTCCTAGTCTGTCCCACTTCCAGCTTGCTCTCTCTGCTTCCTGTTTGTTGTTGGAGACATGCACTCTCAGCTTTTGGTTTCTCCTGCCATGCCTGCTGCTTGCCTCCATGTCTCCCCACCATGATGGATTCTTATCCCTCTGGAACCATAAGACAAGATAAACTCTTTCTTATATAAGTTGCCTGGGTTATGGCATTTAATAACAGCAACAGAGAAGTAACTAACACAAGGCATATGTGTGTGTGTGTGTGTGTGTGTGTGTGTGTGTGTTCAGGTATGTCCATCCACGCATGCATATGGGGGCCAGAGGAGGATGCTGTCCTGCCCTACCATTCTCTGCCTTATCCCATGGAGATAGGAGCTTGCACTGAACTGGAGCTATTTTTCAGGTAGACTGGCTAACCAGCAAGCCTTGGTTATCCCCATGTCTCTCATCCTGGGGTTACAGGCATGTCCTACCACAAATGGCTTTTTATTTTGTTTTTTGTTTTTGTTGTAGTTGTTTTTTTCTGTGGTGGGCAATATTTGAAAAGTGCAAATATTTAATAAAACAGATTTTGGCATCTTATGTGATATTATGTTCACTATAAAAGAAACCATTATTAAAAATTATTGCAGCAGGCAGATCTCTGTGAGTTCAAGGCCAGCCTGGTCTACAGAGTGAGTTTCAGGCCAGCTGGGGCTACAGGGAGACCCTGTCTCAAAAAAAATTATTGCAATATTTTATAAAGCAAATTTGGTAGCAGAAGTAGTATATAAAATCTCAATTATGCTACATTAATAACTATATTAAAACACATATACTCATGTATAGCTACTATAAAAGAATGCAGAAATATGAAAAGTGTTAACTCATTATGGTTAAATTACTGGTATTTCCTCCATAGAAAGTTTTACAGTATTGTTTAAACTTTTTTTTTATTTTATTTATTTCTGTATGTGTATGAATGTACTGTCTGCATGCAAGTCTGTGCACCCGTGTCGTGCAATGCCGTGGAGGTCAGAACAGGGTGTTGGACTCCCTTGGAACTGGAGTTCTCTTGGAATTGGAGTTTCAGATGGTTCTCGGCCGCCATATGGGTGCTGGGGATCGAACCCGGGTCCTCTGTAAGAGTAGTCGGCGCTCTTAACCGCTAGGCCATCTCTCCAGCCCTTACAGTATTTTTTAACATTGAAGAAAAGTAAAAGAAACAGCCTCCTGGTCATACACGACCAGGAACAGATGGAGGAAAGTGAAGTAGATTGTACAAGTCTTCATCAGGCTGTTACAGATGTTACAGGACAGGGTGGCTGTCATGCGGAATAATGATTCATTACACTGCCTTTTTCCTCACTAATGTAGGTCTGTGATGGCTTGTGAGCACAGTGGCTATGCATCCTTCATTTCCTAAAATTTTATTCAGGAGTTTCGAGCTTTCACCTCATTTGTTCCAGTTCCAGAGGGTGGGGGTGGAAAGATGGCTCAGTGGTTAAAAGCATTGGCTGCATTGGCTGTTCTCGCAGAAGACCTGGGTTCAAATCCCAGCACCCACAATGGTACCTAACAATCGCCTGTGACTCCATTTCCAGGGGATCTTCTGTTCTCTGTGGGCACTGCATGACATGGGTGCACTTATACACGCAGGCATAATACTCAGACGCATAAAATAAAAATTTAAAAAGTCCATTGTGGAAGGGAGGCATGGCTGTGGAGGTAGCTGGAGCATATTCCCTTCAGATCAGACTGATTAAGACTTTAATTTTTTTACCCTCGAGTTGTAATCTTTTTTTTTTTTTTTTTTTTTTTTTGTCTTTTGAGACAGGGGTCTCCCTCTGTAGCTCCAGCTGTCCAAGAATAAGGAAAGCTCACTTTGTAGACCAGCTGGCCATTGAACTCACAGAATCCGCCTGCCTCTGCCTCCCAAAAGGTTGCATAGGGATTTAAAAGGGGACGGATACACATCGCTCGAGTATCAACAGTGCAGTGCGACCACCGACGTCACGCTTAAAGCAACTTGTCTGTGGACTCCAGTTCCAGGGATCTAAAATATGCTGACCTCTGTGGGTGGTGGACAACGTGGGTGCACTTAACACACATACAAGCAAAATACTCATACCCATAAAATAAAAATTAAAAAAGTCCATTGTGGAAGGGAGGCATGGCTGTGGAGGTAGCTGGAGCATACATATTCTCTTCAGATCAGACTTATTTAGACTTTTAATTTTTTTTCCCCTCAAGTGTAATCTTATTATCTGTGGTGAGCTCAAGGATGACCTTTCAGGGATCAGTTTCTCCTTCCACTATAGAGTTCTGGGAGAAGCATCCAAGACTCAGTCGTCAGGCTAGCGCAAGGTAAGCCACCTTAATAAGCTGAACATCTTGCCAATGGGGTGAAACTTTATATTTATTTATTTTATTTATTTTTCGTATGTTGTTTTTTTCTTTATTTAATTTATTTTATTTTTTTAAATTTCTGTATGTGTATGAATGTACTGTCTGCATTGCAAGTCTGTGCACCCATGGTGTGGAATGCGGTTCGAGCGTCAGAAGAAGGTGAATCGGAATTCCCCTGGGAAAAATGGAGTTGATACTCGTCCTGGGGCCTGTTGGTAAGACAAAAAGATTCCTTCCTGATTTAATTCCGTTGCGCGTGGAAATTGCCGGTAGTTTTGGACAGTTCTCGCCGCTCATGTGGGTGGTGGCTGACCAAGCCGGGTGATATACGAGGAACCCGGGTCCTTCTGTCGTGGAAGAGAGCAGCGCCTGATCCTGGGCCCGTCTCTTAACCCGCTTAGCCATCTCGAGGAGACAGAGTCTCCCGTAGTCCCAGCTGTCCTGGAACTTCCACTCTATAGGACCAGGCTGCCTTGAACTCCAAAAGGAGGTCAAAACACCTGCCTCGCCTCCCAACGCCCTCGGCGTAGGATTAGAAGGCGATTGTGCCACCATGCCGGCTAACGGTTGAAACTTAATTCCTTGGATTTAGAGTAGAGTCTACATGCCCTCTTTCAACAGGAAGAGCTAAGTCGTAGACAGACACCGATTTCGGACAAACAATCGGTATATCTTTTTTTAATTTCTTTAAACCCTCTATTATATTTTTTAATAATAACACAGATCATAGAGCAGATCAGGAGACATCGACATAGCTCTCCTTAAATTTTATTTTGTAAATTTATGTTATTCTTTTTAATAATAACTAACATAGAAGACAGAATTTCAGATATATCATATCTCTTTATTTTAAAACTTTTCATTATCCTTTAATAATAACTAGAAGTGTCATAGAAGGACAGATTTCAGAACATCGATAGGGTGCTCTTTTTTAATTTTTTAAAATTTGACTTTATGATTTTTAGTAATAACTGAAGTCATAGAAGACAGAATGTTGCAGAACAATCAATCTCTTTTTAATTTTTTTAAAAATTTATTTACTATTTTATGTATGAGTGTACTGGTGTGGATGTAGGTTGGTGCACCATGTAGTGCAATGACACAGAGGTCAAAAGAGGGCAATTGGATCCCCCTGGGGGTGGAACTGGATAGTCCGAGTGTGTTTTAAAAAGACAGTTCTTAGCTGCCATATCCTGTGCCCCCTTGCGGGGTGCGGGGAATCAAACCCTGGTCTTCTTTCTGCAGCCAGCAGTTAGAGCGGGCTACTCTACATGCTTGACGCTCACTCTCTGCGCAGCCCCGAAGCATTCACTACCCCTCTTCCTTTTTTTTTTTTTTTTTTTTGTCTTTTTTGAGACAGGGTCTCCCTTTAGTCTCAGCTGGCCTGAAACTTGCTATTTAGACCAGGCTGGCCTTGAACTTACAGAGATCCGCCTGCCTCTGCCTCCCAAGTGCTAGGATTAAAGGCGTGTGCCACCACGCCTGGCTCTCTGATTCTTTTAGAAGGAAGTCAGATAGAGGTTTCCTTTGTGTCCATCAGAGGATGGTAGCCTGAGGTACTGTTTAGGTCAAGGCATCCTCTGCCCTAGTGCTCCATGGCTCTGCGGTGGGCACCTGTAAAGTCCAGAGGAACACTAGAATCTCTGAAGCCGCCATTTTCCTCCTGACTCTCACTTGTTCTCTGTGGTCATTTGTTAGTGTCAAGACCTAATTCTGAGCTGTCTCCAGCTGGAGGTGGGCAGATCTCAGCTCCATTTGCCCACCTGGAAACTCTGCGGGACAGAGCTGCAGGAAGTCACTTAGCCCGGCCTAGAGCCTGGTTCAATTTGCCCTGTCTTCTATCCCTCTCCACCTTGTGTGAAGCTTTAATGAGTTAGCACAAGGTGAGTTATTAGTAAATAAACTGGTGGCGTGTCTTCATCTTTCTTCCTCCTACCTGCCTCTCCTTCCATCCTTTTCCTGACCCTGGCTCTCAGATCTTCCTTCTGTTTTCTCTTCCTTTTTATCCTTCCCTACCCCTTTCCTTTCTCCTTCTTTCTTTTTCCCTCTCTTCCTCCTGCTGTAGACTGCACACAAAGACCTAAGCCAGTGACAGTTAGGAGCTCTTCTGCTCTTTCTCATTATTAAGGGCAGCCAAACCTTTGTTTCTGAACCTCCAGACCCCCTGCCTTGCAACAGGAATTACTTTTTTTATTATTTCAGATAAAAATAGAGAAGTTACCAGTAGTCCTGGGAGACAATCTCAAACAAACACTGTTTCTGAAAGTCTGGGCAGCTGGAACAAACAGGCTCTGGCTCACAGCTGGCTTACAGACATGGTCTGTTTGGGGTTGTGTAGTGTACTCTTAAAAATGAATTAGCTGTTGGTGTTGAAGAATTGGGAGGTTTTGAATGAAAGTTTGGGTGCTTGGCATCTCATAAATCTGGAAATCTGTTCCGACATGGGACCACAGACAGAGGCTGGGGAACAGTTGCCCTTGGATGTGGCACAGCTCCTCTGTTTTTCCCAGCTCAGCTCCTCTGGGTTCAGTCGTTCTTATTCTCTGCCTGTCCCTAGAGACAGGGGTTTCAGATTCTCCAGTTATCTAACTGAGCTAATCAAGCTGGGTTTTCCTAAGGATCCAGAGTGAAAGGTAGTGCTTTTAATTCAAAGGTTGGAGGCTGAACTCTTCAAGACCATGAGGGAACAAAGGTTATGGGATTTCAGAGAATGCAGAACACCAGAGATCAGACAAAGACACCTGAGCACTAAGCCCCGTGCTTTTGAATTCCACACGTAGGCTTCCTGGATCACCTTTGGCCAGAGCACAAGCACATCCCACAACTCCCTCTAGACCACACAAGCCTGGCCAGCAGATTCTGGATTCTGGAATCCCCAGTGAAATGGACAGAACATCACAGTCTCTTCCCAGTGTCCAGGTCTCGAAGCCCACCAACAAGGAGGAAGAACATTCTCTAAGAGGATGACACTAGGATTTATGCTGATCTTGGAAATATAAGATATTATCAGTTGGCTTTCATAACGACACTTAAATCGCACTTAAAAGAGAATATTTTCACTTGTGTGGCAAGACAATGCTAAATGTTCGTCAAATCAAAGTAGACAGGAAGATTACATTTCCCAGACTCTCCTGTAATTAGATAGAATCAATTCTGACCAATAGATGTGGTAAAGGTGAAATTTGCCATCTGCAGGACTGGTGATAGAATTCCCCGCACTGTCCTTTATCCGTTTCCATTCAGCAGTGGCCTTGGGGTTATATGTATGAGTGTTCTGTCTGCATGTAGGTTGGTGCACCCGTGTCGTGCAATGCCATGGAGTTCAGAAGAGGGTGTCGGATTCCCCTGGAACTGGAGTTAAAGACAGTTCTTAGCTGCCATGTGGGTGCTGGGAATCAAACTCGGGTCCTCTGCAAGAGCAGTCAGTGCTCCTAACCGCTGAGCCATCTCTGCAGCCCGAAGCCTCTAATCTTGAATGGTTCATTGGGGCCAAGAGTGAACTGTGATTAAGTGTGAAGTGAGAATTGTTGTATTACTCTGCTGATATTTGGGGTCCTTTGTTATAGCAGGTGGAACTCTTTGGTTCACTCATTGATAAACAGTGTTTTCCAGTGTATAACTCATTTGATTCTGACTAGAGCTGAAGACTGCAGGATAAATACTATTCTGTTTCATAGACTCCAGGTCTTATCTCCTGTTTTGTTTCTAACTGACAAAGATCACACCTAGAGGGAACCTAGAGCCACCCTTCCCATTTGACAGGAAGGGAGCTAAGGCCCAGATGGAACAGAGTTTTTTGTTGTTTTTGTTGTTTTTTTGGTATTTTTGAGACAGGGTCTCCCTTTAGTCCCAGCTGGCCTGGAGTTCACTGTGTAGACCAGGCTGGCCTTGAATTCACAGAGATCCACCTGCCTCTGCTTCCCAAGTGCTAGGATTAAAGGCATACACCACCACACCTGGCTGGAACAGGTTTTTAACTCAAGGCCATAGAGCTGTTGGAAATAGAACTTATTTGGTCAAATGCTCTTCTTCAAAAGTTCCAATCTTCAAAATAATCCGGTCTCAGGAAGACAAATAATAGAAAAAGGACTATGAAAGGGGATAGAGAATTCTAAAGGGAGTGAGGAAAGGAAAACAGAGGGTAATGGGATCTGTGTGACATGAAAGCAGAAGGGAGATTATTCGGAAGAAAGAGCGATTGGGGAGATAAGAACAAAGCAGAATGACACCGCTGTGTGAAAACGTCACAACTCATTTATGTATCCTAAACAAAAAATTAATTAAAAGAATGAAAAGTCATCATCTTTGCGAGACCATTTGCTGCTGGGAGAAGAGAGCACACTAAAGCAGGACTCAGTGTACATGTCTTTCTGAGTGTACCTGAGTTTGAAATGAGGAAATAAACACCTTCAATAAGGTCACCTAAAAAGGGCTTCAGCTCTCATGTCGGTTTTAATGCACTGAAGGAGGCAACAGGGAAAGAAGAAGAAAAGCTCACAGGGTCCCAATCATGGCCCTGCCCCTATAGTCCAGGGCCCACTCCTCAGTGTTGGATTATTCAAATCTATGCTAGAAGTTCCTCTGTGAAGCTAGAGACAACCCTCTCCTCCCTTCTTGTCCTTCCTCTACTTTCCACCATGGCTGTACGTTATAATCACCTACAGAGCTTAAAAGCCCATTAAATCAGATCTCAGAAAGTCAAGCCATATCACTGGAGCTTTCTACGAGGTTCCAGTGGGCAGCTAGAGGGAGCGCTGTGGTTTTCTGTGATCAGCTTAGAGTTCTGGGTATCTGATCTGTTAGACAGGAAGTCAAGTGACAAGATGGCCAGAACTCACAGAGGACAGTTATCTGAATTACAGAGGAAGGTCGCAGTGCTAAAATAGCTCTTCCACACCAATGCGCCTGTCTGTTGTGGTGGTGGGAGGAGATTTAAAAGACTACAAATTAGGGGTTGAAAAGATGGCTCAGCAGTTAAGAGCACTGGCTACTTCGGCAAAGGATCTGGGTTTGATTCCCAGCACCCACATAACAGCTAACAACCGTTCCAGGGGACCCAATACTCTCTTCTGACCTCCACAGGTATTGCCTGGCACAGGTCCACTTATACACATGAGCAGTTCACTCATACCCATAAAAATAGGTAAAATATTTTTTTAAAAAGAACACAAATGGAGCAAGTTGATTTTTATTATTATTTGTTTTGCAATAGACCTAATCTTTGTTCAGAAATGTGACCACTGGAGCTCGTAGTAGACGCCAGTGTCCTAAATTCTCTTGGGACCCAGGCCTGACATGAGTAGAACCTCCTCCTCCTCCTCCTCCTCCTCCTCCTCCTCCTCCTCCTCCTCCTCTTCCTCCTCTTCCTCCTCCTCCTCTTCCTCCTCCTCCTCCTCCTCCTCCTCCTCCTCCTCCTCCTCTTCTTTTTCTTCTTGTCCTGGAACTCACTATGCAGAGCAAGCTGGCCTTGAACTCACAGAGATCTGCCTGCCTCTGCCTCCTGAGTGCTGGGATTAAAGTCATGCTGCATGAGTGGAATCTTCTAAGCATTTTATTTAAGCAAACCAATTGTTCTTGACATTACTCCATTTCCTCTTGTGACAGTTAATCCTATGTGTAACTTGATTAGGCCACAGGGTACTTGGTTGCTTGGTCAACATGATTCTAGCTGATTCCATGAGGATATTTTTGGATGAGTTTAACATTCAAATTAATGAACAGAATGCCTTCCCTGGAAATACCTGCTTTGATCATAAGTAATAATAAGACTTGCCTAACCAGGTTAATATTTGGAAATTAGTTAATATTTGGAAAGGTTTTTTTTTTTGCTCCTTGATATATTCCCTTAAAGCTTTAATGGTTTTTGCCTCAGTGATAAGAATTTGGTTAAGAAAGAAAGAAAGAAAGAAAGAAAGAAAGAAAGAAAGAAAGAAAGAAAAGAATTTGGTGATAAGTGTTGGCCATTCTTTCATTGTTCACTACTGACCTGAACAGCCCATTTCCCAAGATTCCTCATACTCAGGTCTAACAACCTGGCTTGGTGCAGGTGGTCCTGGGGCATGTTCACCCATAGTAGAGCCCTCCTCACTAAACAGCTAGGCCTTCTGGACCTTTCCCTCCCCTCATACACACATACTGACCTGAGCTCTCCATGGAGCTTGTAAGGGGTAGGGAGGATGTGGTTGTCTTCAGCAGCAGAGTGGAAGGCAGAGGTGGTTTTCTGCACAGAGATAGTTCTGCAAAACAAGAGGCAGTTTGTTAATGTAAGTGGTGGGAAGATGTAGAAAGTACATTTAAGATACACTCCCATTAGCTACAACTGAGAACTCTGCCTGGTGAAGCAGCTAGGTGAGTATTCCAAACAGTGAATAGTAACAGGAAGAATGTAGAAGAGAACAGAACTCAAGGGGGATTTCTGCTGTCTCCACTTTGCTATACAGCAGCCTGGACGCAAAGCCAGCCAGGCACTCAGAAGTGCACACTGAAGGCTCATAGAAAGAGGTTAAAAAAAAAAAAAAAAAAAAGAGGGACTGGAGAGGTGGCTCAGTGGTGACCAACATGGAGTACTCTTGCAGAGGATCTGAGTTTGGTTCCCAGTACCCACATTGGGCAGCTCACAACCACCTGTAACTCTAGCTCCAGAGGATTCAATGCCCTCTTCTGGCCTCTGTGGGTGCTTTCACGACCATAGGCATACTTACACACATCATTAAAAATACATATGGCTGGAGTGATGGCCTAGCAGTTAAGAGCACCAACTGCTCTTGCAGAGGACTGGGGTTTGACCCCCAGCACCCACATGGCAGCTGAGAACCGTCTTTAAATCCAGTTCCAGGGGAATCCAACACCTTCTTCTGACCTCCGCGGCATTGCACGACATGGGTGCACAAACCTACATGCAGACAGTACATTCATACACATACAAAAAAATAAATAAAAATTAAAAAAAATACATAATAGCTGGGTGTGGTGGCACATGCCTTTAATCCCAGCATGGGAGGCAGAGGCAGGCAGATCTCTGTGACTTCAAGGCCAGCCTGGTCTACATAGTGAGTTCCAGGCTAGCTGGGACTAAAGGAAGACCCTGTCTCAAAAAGACCAAACAAAATATTTTTTTAATTTTATTTATTTTTGTATGTGTCTGAGTGTACTGTCTGCATGGAGATTTGTGCACCCATGTCGTGCAATACCGCGGAGGTCGGAAGAAGGTCTCGGATTCCCCTGGAACTGGAGTTCCCCTGGAATTGGAGTTACAGACGGTTCTTAGCCACAATGTGGGTGCTGGGGATCAAACCCAGGTCATCTGAAAGAGCAGTCGGTACTCTTAACTGCTAGGCTATCTCTCCAGCCCCAAACAAAATATTTTTTAAAGAGCACTCTCGGGGCTGGAGAGATAGTCTAGGGGTTAAGATCCACCGACTGCTCTTGCAGAGGACCCGGTTTCGATCCCCAGCACCCACATGGTGGCTGAGAACCATCTGTAACTCCAATTCCAGGAGAACTCCAGTTCCAGGGGAATCCGACACCCTCTTCTGACTTCCGCGGCATTGCACGACACGGGTGCACAAACCTACATGCAGACAGTACATTCATACACACACAAAAAAAATTAAAAAAATAAAGAGCACTCTCTTTCTTATCTGAGCTTCAGAAAAGAGCTTTTTGTTATTTATTTATTTATTTATTTATTTATTTATTTTTACTTTTTTTGAGACAGGGTCTCCCTGTAGCCCCAGCTGGCCTGGAGCTTGCTATGTAGACCAAGCTGACCTTGAACTCACAGAGATCAGCCTGCCTCTGCCTCCAGAATGCTAGAGTTAAAGGCATGCACCACCACTCCTGGCTTAAAGATGGTTCTTACCCGCCATGTGGGTGCTAGGAATCGAACCCGGGGCCTCTGCAAGAAGAGTCGATACTCCTAACTGCTGAGCTCTCCAGCCCCCCCAGAAAAGAGCCTTTTAAACTGTATTAAAGGGGAACCCTTTCTCTTTTCTGTTCTCTGCTGTGGTCTCAGGCAATCCTGAAACAACATACCCACAACAGTTATGGAGGTGATCACTGTGCATGTGCCAAAGAGTCTCAGGAAGGGGAGCTTTCTTCTCTAACTAGGGGGTCTGTGGTCTCAAGGGCTTGGGAAGAACCTCTACTGCTTTCTTTCCTTCTGTCAGAGGAACAACAACAACAATATAGAACAACAAAAGGAATAATAATTGAAAAATTGGCAGGCCTCCAGAGACAATAATAATTACAACAAATGTAAATGGTCTAAACATACCAAGTAGAGGTTGTCACAAAGGGAAGGGTTTGTGGTTGTTTTGAGATGGGATTGCACCGTGTAGCTCTGGCTAACCTCCTGGCTCTGCTTCCTAAGTGAAGGGATTGCAAGTGTGCACTAACATGCCCATCTTGGATGCTAGAAAGCTAAGTGGAGCTAATTCTATGCTGCCAAAATAAGCTTATTTCAAATACAATGACTTAATCTAGAAACAAAAAAAGATATATAATGCAAATACTAAGAAAATTAAAAGTTGCTGGGCAGAGGCAGGCAGATCTCTGTGGGTTCAAGGCTGGCCTGGTCTACACAGTGAGTTTCAGGACAGCTGGGGCTCCATGGCGACCCTGTCTCAAAAAGACAAAAAGAAAAAGAAAGGTAAGGTGACTATATAATATAAGACAAAGTATATTTCAGAGGAAAAATTCACTAGGAATAAAGAGGGACATTAAGCAATGATAAAAGACTCAGACGGGCATGGTGGCGCACGCCTTTAATCCTAGCACTCGGGAGGCAGAGGCAGGCGGATCTTTGTGAGTTCAAGGCCAGCCTGGTCTACAGAGTGAGTTCCAGGACAGCTGGGGCTACAGGGAGACCCTGTCTCAAAAAAAGTAAAAATAAATAAATAAATAAATAAATAAATAAATAAATAAATAACAAAAAGTTCAGGCAGCAGCATCTCCTGCTGTATTGTGGGAAATGACCATACCTTCTCCTGCCCTCCACCCCGGCAGTTCAGGCAGCAGCATCTCCTGCTGTATTGTGGGAAATGACCATACCTTCTCCTGCCCTCCACCCCGGCAGTTCGGGCAGCAGCATATCCTGCTGTATTGTGGCAGTTCCCCTACTGCTTCCTTGGTATTTTTCTCTGATTAAAGCTCTTGGTGCACTCTCTTTGATCTTCCAGAAAATTCCACACTCCTTATCCTACCTGAAGGCTTGCCTGATATGACTCAATACATCTCTCCGGTGTCCTCTTACCTTCTCCACCCTCTCACATCACCGGCTCTCACCTACTGAGTTTCTCATACTTACCAACCTCAGTCTTACTTCAGGGCCTCTGCACACCCCTCCCTGGAGCATCCTGCATCCAATTTTCCCTACAGCTGGCTCCTTCTCAACATTCAGGTCTTATTTTGAAGGTTTTGTTTTTTAATGTGAATGTGCGTGTGCCTGCAGTTTATATGTACTACCCGTGTGCAGGTGCCTAGTGAGGCCGGAGAAGATATCAGATCCTCTAGAGCTGGAGTTACAGGTGGTTGTGAGCCTCCAGATGTGGGTGCTAGGATTGGAATCTGGGTCCTCTTCAAGAATGTCAAGTGAGCCATGTCTCCAGCCCTTTGGTCACATCCTCAGAAAGGCTTTTCCTGACATCCCATGTTCTTTCACACACTTTGATTTTAGTAACAATGATGAGCATTTTCCTGTGTCCAGTCAGTTTTTCCAGCTAATGCTCAGAATTTGAGTGGCAGCCATGGGTGCTCTCTGGTTTCTTGTTGGTTGAAGCATACCTGGGTAGCACTGATGCCCAGTAGACAATGAATATGTATTGTCAATATGTGATGAGTGGATGAAAATGACGAATCTCATCCTCTTCTTGTGAGTGGCCTGAGGTGACCTATAAACATGGTTTGCTACTCTTTTGACCCAGAAAACCTTACAAAATCATGCAAGTCAAGAGGTTCTAATCTTCATGTTCACTTTAAGAACACCCATGAAACTGCCCAGGCCATCAAGGGTATACCTATCCCCAAAGCCACCAGGTATCTGAAAGACATCACTTTAAAGGAGCAATGCTTACTATTCTGGCATATACTGGTGGAGTTGGTAGGTGTGCCCAGGCCAAACAGTGGGGTTGGACACAGGGTCAGTGGCCCAAAAAGAGTGCTGAATTTTTGCTGCACATTCTTAAAGATGCAGAGAGTGATGCTGAACTTAAGGGTTTAGATATAGACTCTCTACTCATTGAGCATATCCAGGTGAACAAAGCACCCAAAATGCACTGCAGAATTTAGAGATCTCATGGTCAGATTAACCCACATGTGAGCTTCCCCGCTGTATCAAAATGATCTTCACTGCAAAGGAGCAGATTGTTCCTAGACCTAAAGAGGAGGTGCAGGAAAGGAAAATATAGCCCGGAAGAAGGAAAAAGTTATGGTGCAAGGATAAACTGAGCATCAAATGTACATAAAAGAAAAGAGAGAGAGAGAGAGAGAAAAGAAGTGGAAAATCTTGCCACACGTCACAGGGTCAGTCAATGAAAAGACCAGTTTAGATCTCAGCCTGAGATCATGGTCACCCCCTCTCCCTTCTGCTCCCTTCCTCCTTCTGCTCCCTTCCTCCTTCTGCTCCCTTCCTCCTTCTGCTCCCTTCCTCCTTCTGCTCCCTTCCTCCTTCTGCTCCCTTCCTCCTTCTGCTCCCCCCCTCCTTCCCCTCCAAACCTCACAGAGCCACCACTGCCCTAGTAAATTAAAATGAACATGCAAGCAAGCTACCCAGGCAAGATCAGCTTATAATAAACACGGAGTAATTTGGAAGTGAAAAAAAATCTAGGCTGATTTTCAGTTGAAAATCATTTTCTGCCAGTTGTGGTGGTACACATCTTTATTCTTAGTACTTAGGAGGCAGAGGCAGGAAAATCTCTGTGAGTTCAAGGCCAGCCTAGTCTACACAAGCAAGTTCTAGGCCAGCCAGGACTATATAGACTTCATTTCAAACAAACAAAGCTAACATGAGAAGCATTACCAGTCCCTGCCAAAAAGCCTCCTTGTTTGTGGTTTATTTATTCACTCAGTAGTACTCACCCTCATTTATTCAGTGTTCCTACATATGTGTGCAGGTGCTGGGGATACCTGGTGTTGCCCCCCTTGATACTCCCATCATGGATCTCTGCTATCTACTTCCTGGCCTCTGTATGTGGAGGGCAGTCCTCAGGGAAGCTTCTTGAATGGAATGGAAACAAGTAGAACCTTTTCGTTCTCAAAATGCATCAACATCCCATGTATCTTCATTGCAGAAACCAGATAAATTTCTTAGGAAATAGAGCTTGCCCTCTTAACACCAACTCATGCCTCAGAGTGGTTTCTCTGCAATCTTGATGGGAGCGTATTGAAGAAGCACACTTGCATACAGTAGAACAATGAAGAGTGTGGGGACTGCTGCAGGAGAGGGCAGCCTCATTCTCCATGTTCTCACTGCCAGCACGTGACTGCTATGCCCCACCTTAGGGAGCGAACCCAGAGCCTGTCCAGCCCAGGGCCCCACTGGCCTTTGCGTGGTGACACACGCCTTTAATCCTAGCACTTGGGAGGCAGAGGCAGGCGGATCTTTGTGAGTTCAAGGCCAGCCTGGTCTACAGAATGAGTTCCAGGACAGCTGGGGCTACAGGGAGACCCTGTCTCGAAAAGACAAAAAAAAAAAAAATTTACCCAGAGGAAAGGTGAGGTTTTGTAATTCATCCATCTAAAGATGCCTTTACTGTCATTTGTCAGCTCAGAGGATTGCCCTTTCTAACTTGAACAAGTGCCCCTTGTGCTGGCTGCAGTCCTGCCTCACTTAGCTTTGCTCATCTACCCTGTGCGCATTTGTTAATGGCCGGGATGTCAGCTATCAGTCTGTGGTCATTCTGACTATAAACTGGGGAAACAAAACCTGAGGAACTTGTCTATGAACTGGCAAATCGAACTCCATTTTGCTCTGACTTTCACTTTACCCTATCTTTTTGCCCAGTCATTCCCAGTGCAGCCAGCCAGGCAGAATGGCTCATGCAGGTAGTTTCAGGGAGTGCATTGTGAGTACAATGGTGAGAATCCTCTCCAGCCCCCCAGCCTATAACTTTTTAATGCCCACAATGTGACGTTTTTTGGGAGGGGGCTCTTTTTGAGACAGGGTCTCCCTGTTGCTCCAGCTGGCCTGGAACTCACTCTGTAGACCAGGCTGGCCTTGAGCTCACAGAGATCTGCCTGCCTCTGGCTCCCAAGTACTAAGATTAAAGGTATGTGCCACCGCACCTGGCCTCCCCAAGACTGTTTAAAGAGCCTCACACACTTCAGGTCCATCATTAAGCCATGAAGAATATCTTACAAACTTGATAGCCAGAGCATGGTTGTGATGGTTAATTGTGTGTGTGTGTGTGTGTGTGTGTGTGTGCGCGCGCGTGTGTGCGTGTGTGCGTGCGTGTGTGTGTGTGTGTGTGTGTGTGTGTGTGTGTGTGTGAATCTGATTGAGCTAAGGGACATCCAGGTAGTTGATAAGAGATTATTTCTGGGTATGTCTGTGAAGGTGGTGTTAGTCAGCTTTCCATTCCTATGAGAAAATATCTGAGAATACTTTATTTATAAAGAGAAGAGGTTTATTTATCTCAGTTTGAGAGGTTTCAGTTCATGATCATTGCTTGGCTGCTTTGGGTCTGTGGTGAGGCAGCATGTTATGGCTAAAAGAAAACCACTAACTAAGCCAAAGAGTGAAAGAGAAAGAGGAAGTTCCAGGGTAGGGTGGTGTACCTGTAATCCCAGCATTCAAGAGGCTAAGGCAGAGAGATCATAGGTTTGAGGTTAGCTGGAGCTACCTAACAAGATCTTGGAGAGGAGAGAGGAAGTGGCCAGGATCCCACAATTCCCTCCACAGCGCACCTCCAATGAACTAAAAACCTCTTACTGGTCTCTCATTTTATAAGTTCTACCACCTTCCAGTAGTGCCATCCCGGGGACCAAGCCTTTAGCACACGGTCTTCAAGATTGAAACCACAGCAGAGTATTTCTGGAAGCGATTAACATACAACTCAGTAGACCCAGTAAAGAAGATCTAACCTTGTTCACGTGGCTGGGCGGGAGCCAATCCTTTGATTGCACAAATGGAACAAAACAGCAGAGGTGGGGCAAGCTTGGTTTCTCTGCTGCTCTGGGACATTTATCTTCCTTGCCGTTGTCACCAGTGCTCTTGGCTTTCAGGTCTTCTGATTTGGATGGAAGCTCAGACCTGGCCTCCCTCGGTTCCCAAGCTCTGGTTAGCCTAGAACTATACCATAAGCTTTCCCTGGCCTGTGGCTTGCTGAAGGCAGATTGTGGGACTCTGGGCATGCAAGCTGATTCTAAAAAATCATATCTTTGCACATCTTATTGGTTGCGTTGTTCTGTGGTGCCCCGACTTCTGCAGCATACAACTCTCTTGCTTCCCAGATTCACTTGGGGGCCTCTGGATACAATGCTTTTCCTAGTATATGGTTAAATTTATTTTTATTTTATGTATATGAGTGTTTGTCTGTATGTTTGTATGTATGTAAGTACACCATGTGTATGCCTGGTGCCCAAGAAGGCCAGAAGAGGGAGTCAAATCCCCTGGAACTGGAGTTACAGTTGTAAGCTACCATGCGGATGCTGGGAATCTGATCTGAATCCTATGTCAGAGCACCAAGTGCTTGCTCTTAACCACTGAGCCATCCTTCCAGTCTCAGATTCACTTTTTACTTTAAAATCTATGCATGTGGCTGGGTGTAGTGAGACTCTGTTTCAAAAAATCCAAAATAAAAAAACAAAACACCCCCCCAAAACAAACATACAACACCCCACAAAAATCCACACAAATAAATACCCTCCCAAGCCCCAACAAATGCACGTTGTCCAAATCTGATGGCATAGATAACTCTACAGCAAAAAGCTTCTCACTAATCTTCTTGCCCCCCTCATCCATTTCCCTCCTTAAAAGTAGTCCATAGTTTTTGTTTGAAAATCTGAATCTGTGGCCAGTGTTTGAAAGTAGATTTCACATATAAATCAAAATTCAAACTTTTGTTTTGTTTTGTTGAGACAGGGTCTTGCTATGTATCCAAGCTGACCTGGAACTTCCTATGTAGACCTGCCTGGACTTGAACTCACAGAGATATGCCTGCCTCTGCCTTTCAACTGCTCAGATTAAAGGCATGCATACCATTTTTGGCTAAAATTTGACCTTTTATTTAAAATAAGTAACTGTAAGATCTGACAATACAGAGCCCATCGTGCTGCACACCAGTAGTGGACTGGTTTTGAAATATAGCTGCCCCTGTTGAAGTCAAGTGTTCTGAAGTGTCTCAGTCGCCCCTGTCCCATCTGACTCACTCATAATCCAGAGGCCTCATGCAACACAGTGCCACCACACAAGCTCTGTGAGCTCATTTGTGCTACCTGCTGGGCTCTTAAAGCTTGTGAATTGGGAGCTAGAGAGATGGCTCGGTGGTTAAGAGCACCGGCTGCTCTTCCAGAGGACCCAGGTTCAGTTCCCAGCACCCACATGGCAGCTAACAACTGTCTCTTAACTCCAGTTCTGGGGATTCCAACTCTCTCTTCTGGCCTCTGCAGGAACCAGGTACACATGTGATGTTCATACATATATGAAGGCAAAACAGCCGTACACATGAAATAAAAATGAATCAATAAAAATATTTTAAAAACTGGCACATTGACCAGGCAGGAGCTGTGTAGTGTTTCAAATCCTAGTTCTCAAAACAGAGTTAGTCACAGAATGCCTGATACAAACTGAGCACGAGGCTTGCTCCATGGTGCCATGTATGTCATCAGCCAGCACCGATGGTAACCTCGCTTCTCCATAGCACCCGACTCACTGCACTGTGCTCGTTAATCATCCGGTTGTCTCTGTTAGAGTGAGACACTCTGGGCCAGGGTCTCTTCACTAATGTGTCCCTGATATTACCTCATATTGTTTTATTCCATCTAGAAAGCCCTTTACCAATATTGAATGAATTATGCATGGTGTTTGTAAAATGACAAAACAAAAAAAATAATAAAAATAAAAATAAATAAAATTAAAAAAGGGCCGGGTGTGGTGGCGCACGCCTTTAATCCTAGCACTTGAGAGGCAGAGGCAGGTGGATCTTTGTGAGTTCAAGGCCAGCCTGGTCTACAGAGTGAGTTCCAGGACAGCTGGGGCTACAGGGAGACCCTGTCCCAAAAAGACAAAAAAAAAAAAAAAAAAAAAAAGATGACAAAACAGGGTGACTGTCCCCAAGCAGCTCCCAGGCTAGGTGCCAGAATGAAGTCTTTTGGGCATAGCTGCCAAAGCAAATAGTTTAGGAAACAGATTATGTTGATGCTCAGAGCACTGACAAAGAAAGACAGTGGCTCCACAGACAGATAGGACAGACACTGTGGGGTGAAGGACTCTGTACTTTCCCACAGCCATGTGGCATCATCTCTGATGGTTGATCTGACTTGGGCTCCATCTTGAATAACTCGGGCTGTGATGTCTAGCCACATTGCAGGCTGCTATCGTGCCACAAAGTACTGGGCAAGGTGCAGATCAGTCGAAGAGTGTGCTAGAGCTCAGTTCACATTCCTGGCCTCTCCTAGTTCCCCTGGTAACCTCAAGGATATAGCAGCCCAGGATGAGATGCAGCCGAGACGAGTTCCCGAAGCTGATGTGGGAACAAATCCCAACAACAGGGACTGTGGCAGGCGCTGTGGCCTCTTGCCTTCGATGGCCACAGAAGCCATTCCCTGCTTAACTTACTCAATTATTCTTGACCATCTTCTTAAGCCAGACACTGCCCTACAGATGGAGGTCTTAGCTGGGGTACGTGGTGTAGACATGTAGTACTAGCTACTGTGGAGTCTGAGACAGAAGGATCAGGGCCTGGCTGGGACACAGAGTGAGTTCAAGGCCAGCCTGGGAACTTAGTGAGAACTTGTGTCAAAATTTAAAAAGTAAGGGCTGGAGAGATGGCCTAGCGGTTAAGAGTGCCTACTGCTCTTGCAGAGGACCTGGGTTCGAACCCCAGCATCCATATGGTGGCTGAGAACCATCTTTAACTCCAGGTCCAGGGGAATCCAACACTCTCTTCTGACCTCTGAGGCATTGCACGACATAGGTGCACAAACTTACATGCAGACAGTACATTCATACACATAAAAAAAAATAAAAAAATAAAAAAGAGAGCTTGGGATCAATCTAACTAGTAGAACACTTGCCCAGTTTGTGTGAGGCCCTAGGTTCAATCCCCAATCCCAGAAAAATAATATTCCATTGAAACTGAATAGGTGGATGGATTTGAGCACCGTCAGACACTGCTCCAGGTCCTGGGCAATAAAATAAAACAAAGATGCCTGTGGTGGGGATGCATTGGGTATGGAAGGGACAGGCAACAAACTAACATGTGTATTAGATGATAAACAACGTTATAAAAGTGAGTCTGGGGGCTGGAGAGATGGCTCGGCAGTTAAGAGTGCCGACTGCTCTTGCAGAAGACCCAGGTTCGATTCCCAGCACCCACATGGCGGTCTTTGACTCCAGTTCCAGGGAAATCTGATGCTCTCTTCTGACCGCCATGGCATTGCACGACACGGGTGCACAGACCTACATGCAGACAGTACATTCATACACATAATAAAATAAAATAAAAAAAAATTTCAAGTGAATCTGGGCAGGGGAAATGAGGGGTTCCAGAATTGGGAAAGGACACTTGGATTTACTTTATAGTGACATGGACACTTGGATTTACTTTATAGTGACATGGACACTTGGATTTACTTTATAGCGACATGTTTTGAATTTTTAAAATTTTATGGTAAATGGACATTTAAAGTGAAGTGAACTGATCAGCTACACGTGTGTCATACACATATAACATGTGGGGTGATAAAATCAATCCCATTGACATCTCCATATCCTCATCCTTTTCTGTGGTGAAAATACTGAAATTTATTCTCTTAGCAATCTTAAAATATAGGTGATCCTCCACCTATGATGAGGTTAGGTCCCAATAAAAACATTACAAACTGAAAATATCATAGTCTGAACACACCTTTACCAAAACCGTAGCTCAGCCTCATCTGCCTTAAACGTCCTCAGAGCCTTTCTCTAGCTATAAAATAGCTGGGCAAATACAAAGCCAATTTTCAATATCTCAGTAGATATATTCAATACTGTACTGAGCATGAAAAACAAAACAGTTGTGTGGGTGTGCTTCCATGCCACCATAACATAAAAATAAATAAAGTCCTAAGTTAGGAACAATCTGCACACAAGACACCATGATGTGCAATTATCTCGTTTTCCTCCTAACCGGAAATTTCTATCCCTTGATCAACATCTCCTCATTCTTTACCCCTCAAGTGTATGTAGTGCCTTTAAAAGGGCAATTACGGGTCTCCTGAGGGGCCTGGGGAGATGGTTCAGTGGTGAAGAACACTGGATGCTCTTGCAGAAGACCCTGGGTTTGATTCCCACCACCCATATGGTGGTGAACAACCATCCATATCTCCAGCTCCAGGGAATCGGATGCCCTTTTCTGACCTCTACAGGCATTGGATAACATGGGTGCACTTACATACCTGTAGGCAATACACTCATACACATTAAACAAACATAATAAATATAATTTTAAAAAATTCTTCTATTCCAATGTCCCACCCTCCTGAGGGTGGGACATTGGAATAGAAGAAACCTTAAAGAAACAGGTACAGACATCTCAAACAAGGAGAACAACAGACACAAAGTACTGAGGTGGAGAGTGGCTGGGGTCTCAGAGGGCCAGTGATCCTAAGGAGCAACAGGAAACAATGCTGTGGGGCTGTATTTGTGTTCAGCTTGGGAGCTCTGTCCAGAGCATCTTCTCAAAGAGTATAGGAAACAAAGCTGGCCTCGTAGTGCACACCTGTAATCCCAGCACCTCCCTCCAGGGTGCAGGGCTGACTGACTGCTATCCAACACATCTCTTTCCAGGGCAAACACTGGACAGATTGCTTGTAGCTACTCAGAGCCCAGACATTCCAAGCTTCAGAGTTCCCTGGCTGAGAGACAGTGATCCCCTTGGGTCACTCCACACTGACAATGTGGGACTTGAGCAACAAGGGGGACCGATGAGAAGACACTGATGCTGCTCACTGACCTGTGAGTAATCGAGTCCTTTGTCTCTGACGGTGGACAATCTTGTGTCTTATGTTGCATCCCCAAACAGTGGCAGGCTCACAACTTGTTAGTTGTAAGAAGGACCAAAAGATCCTTCCCCATTTGGGGGGCTAGTCAGATGGCTCAATGAGAAAGGCACTGATGACTTGAGATCAATCTTGCTGGAAGGAGATAACCAACATCCAAGTTGTCCCCTTACCTCTCCATGTACATTGTGGAACATGTGCCCCCTCCCAATAATAATAATTTTGGGGGGGTCATTTTGAGACAGGGTATTCCTGTTTCCCCAACTGTCCTGGAACTTACTATGTAGACCAGGCTAGCCTTGAACTCACAGAGATCCTCCTGCCTCTGCCTCCCAAGTGCTGGGACTACAGGTGTGCACCACCACACCCGGCTAATAAGCAAATTATTTTTAAAAAGATCCTTAGCCATTCACAACAGAGATCAGACACGAAGAATGAACAAACTAGGGAAAGAAAGACCAAAGGATTGACTGGGCTCATAGAGCCTCTTCCTTAAATCTAGAACAGCAGCGAAGAACAGGTGGGGCAGCTACATCACCAGCTGGCCACTTAGCAGTGAAACAGGCCCCAATACCCACTGTAGAAAGGGTAAAAAAAATCAAGCCAGGCGTGGTGGTGCATGCCTTTAATCCTAGCACTCAGGAGGCAGAGGCAGGTGGATCTCTGTGAGTTCAAGGCCAGCCTGGTCTACAGAGTGAGATCCAGGCCAGCTGGGGCTACAGGGAGACCCTGTCTCAAAAAAAAAAAAAGGGTAAAAAAATCAAAAGGAAGCTTGTGGGGGCCCTGTCGTTGGTGTGTGACCATGTGGGGTAGCCTAGGCAGAGGGAGGATTGTGGAAAGATTTGGAAGAGGCTCAGAGGAGCTGTGCTGCATCTCTGAAGCAGCCAGGCCTCATAGGCCCTGCTCTTGCTGTGCTCTGACAGTGTTTCCAGCTCTTAGGGTAGGCTATCCAGAGAAGAGGAACACACACACACACACACACACACACACACACACACACTTACACGTGCACAGCCTGATGTGGCCCTGCTTGTAGGACCAAACCTTGAGAATAAAGACAGGAAACTTCCAAAGTCCTTTCCTGTGACCGACCACACATTCAAAGAGAGATGGGAGAGAGAGAGAGAGAGAGAGAGAGAGAGAGAGAGAGAGAGAGAGAGGCTGTCTGTGTCACCCACCCTTCCCACTTTTCACCTCCCCATAGCCTCCCTTCCCACCACAGCCACCTCACTGCTAGAGTACAGGAGTCGATCACACTTGCCTGATAACAGAGCCAGGTGTTTTGCTTTTTTTTTTTTTTTTTAACTACAGGATATGATTAGAGGCAGGTTTTTTTGTTTTGTTTTGTTTTTTGGTCTTTTTGAGACAGGGTGTCCCTATAGCCCCAGGTAGCCTGGAACTTGCTATGTAGACCAGGCTGGCCTTGAACTCACAGAGATCTGCCTGCCTCTGTCTCCTGAGTGCTGGCGATTGAACATCTGCACCGTCATGCCCAGCTAGAGGCAGACTTTTTAACTACAGTGTGTAATCAGTGGATAAGCAGGAGCGAGAGGCATGGCTCTGAGTTCCAGGTATCCCACTCAGCCCACAGTCCCACAAGGCCCATCAGGATTTTAAAGATTCGTGAGGCACCTGCCTCCCTGCCTGGCCCTGTGAAGGAACAGAGGCCTGCTTCCTTGGGTGGTCTGTCCCTAGCTGGAAGGAAACACCTGGCTGGGAAAGGGCAGTGGGGGCAGCAGCATTGTTTCCAAGGAGCCTTTGGGGACTCTTAGGGGCCTAGATACAGAGAGGTCACACAGTATTGACTGCCTGGACTCTGAGGGCCACACAGGAGGGACTGCCTGGACTCTGAGGGGCCTGGATACTGAGGGGCCGCAGGGCGGGGACTGCCTGGACTCTGAGGGGACACACAGGAGGGACTTCCGCCTGGCTTTCACGAACCTTTACAGGCTACTTCCAGCTCTCTTAGAGATACAGCATGGGGGCATAGCAGCTGGCCCTTTGAGGGGCAGTGAGGTACAGCACCTTAGGCTATGCTGCTTGGGGTCAAACATATTTTGTCACTAGGCTACCGACGTGAATGACTTAAAACCTCTGTGCCTCAGACCGATCGATCAATCTATCTAGCCAGCTAGCCAGCTAGCTAGTGCTGGGATGGAACCAAGGGGTTTTTGTATGCTGGGCAAGTGCTCAACCACTGAGCTACATTCCCAGTCCTTCCCATCTTTAAAGGAGACACCATCGCAGCACCGCCTCCCTGGAAGGGCATGAGGACTAAATCAGGTAATACATGGAAACTGCCCAGAGCTAAATAAAGGACTGGGACAGGCCACGCTGGAGTCTTCTACAGCTCTGTGCTTCGGTAGCCACATGCAGCTCCCAGCTCTCTGCTCTCTGATCCTGACTCATTCACCCACTCACTGTCCTGCCTCTGGGGTTTGTACACTGGGCTCCCTCCTTGGGTACCCATAGCCTCACCTCTGCATAGCCTAACCCAGTCACATCATCCACATGTTTCTTCCACATCCTTAGTTTTGGCTCCCTAGAGACCCAGTACCTTTTGCTCCCTCTGTTAGGCACTTGAGGCCATTCGTAACCCCCAGGGCATTTGGTAAACTCTTTGAGGAAAGAGTCTGTCAGACTAGCTGCACACAGAAAAGATCCTCTCCTCTCCTCTCTCTCTCTCTCTCTCTCTCTCTCTCTCTCTCTCTCTCTCATCAGTCAGTCTAGAATTATGATCACTGATGATCACTGAATACCAGGGAGAGGGAGGGACAATGTCCCAGAAGGGACAGGGATTCAGGTCTTAGAGGAAGCTTTGAGGGAGTTTCCCTGCTCGATTATCCTCCTAAAACAATCTTCTGAAAAAGCTTCACTTCACTGAGCCTTAGTCTGACCTAAAATTCCTGACCAAAAATTCGAATTAGAAGCCCTGCCCAGTCAGCCTCCAGTTGGTGGGGAGAAGCTAATGGGCTACGGGTGGCTCCCTGAAGCACTGGGCATTAGTCCTATTATCACTAGCAGGTTCCATGTTCGAGGAACAGAAAGGAGAGGTCCTCTTGCAGGGTCTTTTCCTCATTTGAAAATGGGTTTAACAGTCCTAGGCAGGCGAGGTTCTTGGTAGCTGCCAGTTCAAGATAAGCCTTCAGACACACGGGTTGCTAGACCCTGGTAGTCAGCACTCAGGGCTCTCTGTCCAGCAGCTTCCTCCCTGGTCCTCTATCTGGTCCTGGCTCTGGGTCCGACTCTGTCTCTCCCACCTCCCTCCTCAGAGATTCCGCCCTAGCCAGCACATACCTTGGCAGGGCTGCAGTCCACCTCCCCAGATCCTCCAGCCAATGAACTCCCTGAGGTTCAGCCTAGGAGGCCAACAGAGCCCGAGGAGCAGATGTCCCCAAGGAGAGCCTTTAGCCCTGACTGCAGTCTCTAGATCTGCAGAGAAAAGCCCGGTGTCTCACAGGCCAACTCTGTCCCTCCCCTTCCTTCCCTTTCCCTTCCTCATGGCCCTCGAAGCCCCTCCCAGACACATCCTGCTGAGGCTAATTTTTGAAGAAGTGACTGTGGTCACCCACTCTCCCTGCTGCTTCTTCATTCTGACCTGGTGCAACCGGCCCTGTTGGGAGGGATGAGTATTCCATAGGGCCACCCTGTGCCTCTGACGCAGGAGTGAGAACTCTCTCCAGAGGCCTAGCTGCCCTCCAACTGTGCCCTGTTCCCCCTAGCATCGTGAGTCAGAAGTATTTAAAACCCCTCCCATTCAGCATGTACGAGCTGAACTGCCCTGCATCTGTCTCTCACCTCAGAACAGAAATTCGGGGTAATCCCAGCACCTGCCCCCCCACCCCCTGCCACGTTCATCTTAACTATACTAATTGAACTCAGCATGTTATTTTTCCCACCCCAACAGCCATCACTGTCCCATCAGGCCACAATGGGCTTTGTCCTTTTGATCTGTTCTCCTTACCATCCTCCTCACCACAGCCCCTCTGTGAAGTATGGAGCTTCTTAGGCCATGGGACTCTCTTTCCCATCCTTTGCTGTGTGGATAAAGAACAGAAAGCACAGTCAACAAGTCTCAGCCTCTACGATCTCATCCTATTGGGCCTATTTGGTAAATGGCTCTGAAGAGAGATAGATTGCTAATTTAAGAGCCTGGATCCAGCTATGCCTGAAACCCACTTGCCTTATCTAGTCCCAATTTGCTCAGCTGCACGATCCGGTATATCGTTTATTCTCTGACCTTGCCTCACTCCCATAGCTTTCTTTCCTGTTTCTTCCATGTGCCTGGAATCACTTCTATCTTGCATATCTTCATTTGTGTTCTGAGACCATTTGCCTGCCTGGTTCTCCCCCGGCCCCCCCAGTAAATCCTGGGGTAGTAGCTTAGTTTTCAGCCATTCCATCCATGTGGAGAAGGCTTGGCTCATTAAAGAAAGCAAATGAAGGAGGAATAAATCAGAGAACAGGTGGATGGAATTAATAAGCCTAGGATGTGCTAAAGGAAACAGAACATAGCCCTGCAGGCTCAAGACTCAGCAATAGCTGTACCAGTGTGGCCACCACGGGCAGTCCCTCAGCTTATCAGCCTCGGCCTAACTGAATCGGAAATCACAAGCTGACCTCTACCTCTTGTGGCTGCATTGCTCTTATCAGCGGCTTTTCTGCAGCTGCTGTGGGTGTGGTAGCCATGCAAGAGACAGCCGGGCAACTCCACACAGCTCCAGAGAGATCCCTTGCAGACGGGACCAGAAGCATCTTCCTTTTTGAGGCCACTGGGTTGCTAGACAGAAGGAAAGGACAGAGTGGAGAGGAGAGAAGGTGATAGGAAGGATCAGCCCCCCTGTCCCCTCGCACAGCCCTATTCATCATCAAGGCAGGGAGACACTAACCCCTTGACAACCACAAGACTGTTTCCCTCCCCTGAGGTTTCTTTTGTCTGGGTCTTCCAGGATGTGCCGTTTCCAGGTCTCTCGTCTGCGCATGTCTCCCAGCAACTTCTCCCTCTGCCAGTGAGGCCAGTGGTCCCCCAGCAACACTAAGAGTTCTCAGTGCTCTAGTCCCAGGTCAGCTCAGGGTAGCCAAGCCACCCTTAGGGAACTGTGCAGGCATAGCATACCATTCCTCTGCTCCCAGCATGCTTTTCTCTGGCTGTGGGCTCCTATCCTCCTGGGCCTCAGTTTCCCCATCTGTATCCTGAGGGGTTGGAAAGTGTTTTTACAAAGGCTCCTTAGCTTCTCAGTTCTCCAGATGATCCCAGTCTCAGGCCAGAGAGTGGGGGAGGTTGACATGATTCCAGTCCTGCCCAGAGGTTTCTCTGAGGCCTCTTTCCTCAGAGTTATATGGGTGGTGACGGGCTTCTCTGTGGCCCCCCTTCTCTACCCCTCCGCAAGCTTTGGGGAACTAAATCTCTCCAGCTTCTGAGCCTGAAGCTCTATTCAAGCTGCCTTCCTGTCCACTGTTCCCTCAGCAGTGGGCAGTATGGATTGCCTGGACCAGGGCCAGCCCACTCCTCCCAGGCTTCCCCTTCCTCAACCCCTCCCCCAGCCTACTCCCACCTAAGGGTGTGCAGATTGTCCTTTCCTTTATGAGAGCGGAGCTCCTCCTGAATTCTGTCTCCTTGAAGCCACCCACAGACACGTGTGAACTTCGCTTTCCTGGGCTTCAGTTTACCTGCACCACCCCTGTGAGGAGTCGAGAGGGCCACACAGCTTAGCACTCGAGAGTGCAGGCAGTCAGGAGCCCACTACCGGGCTTCAATCCTGGTCTCCTCTTTTTACTGTCTCTTTGACCTTGGGCAAGTTATTCAACTTCACTGCTTCTCAGTCTCTCTGCCTGTAGAATGGACATAATGCCAGCCTCCTGGGGAGGGACGGCACACATGAGCTAACATGAGCCCGGGGAGCCCGGGACATCTGGCCACTGCAGAGCATGTGGTGGGAAGTGTGGCGGTGGATTTAACCTGACTGGCATTCACAGAGAAACTGCTTTAGGTGGCTAAGAAGCTGAGCCTTCTACCTTTGACTCCCTAGATCTCTCAGAGGGGCACACGGAGCAACAGTGGCTTTCCAGCAACCGCTCAGTCTCTGTGGCACCTGCTGTGCTTGCAAGCAGCACAAAGAAACAAACCAGACCAGGGGACAGAGCCACTTTTTGCTTTGCCTTCAGAGAAAGGCAGAGGTCCCCTTGTCCCTGGAAGACGTTTATATATGTGTGTGTGTGTGTGTGTGTGTGTGTGTGATGTGTGTGTTTTATTGAAGTTTTGTACATTTCATAAAACATTTTTTTTTAAAAAAAACTTTATTTATTTTGATCTTTTCGAGACACGGTCTCCCTGTAAGCCCCAGCTGTCTGGGAACTCACTCTGTAGACCAGGCTGGCCTTGAACTCACAAAGATCCGCCTGCCTCTGCCTCCCAAATGCTAGGATTAAAGATGTGCGCCACCACGAAAACATTTCTTAATCAAATGTAGACCCACCCCCCTTCCTTGGCCCCCACCCCGCCAGAGCTCATCTGTTCTGCCATACGTGTCTTCATCTTTTTCGCAGTCTTTTTAAAAAAAATTTTCAATGCAGAAGTTTTCTGTTTTGGGCCGAAGTTTACTGTTTCTTTCTTTTTTTTTTTTTTTTTTTCTTTCTTTCTTTTTTTTTTTTTTTTTTGTCTTTTTGAGACAGGGTCTCCCTTTGTCCCAGCTGGCCTGGAGCTACTGCAGACCAGACTGGCCTTGAACTCACATGAACTCACAGAGATCCGCCTGCCTCTGCCTCCAAGTGCTAGGATTAAAGGCGTGCACCACCACGCCCGGCTAGAAGTTTAGCCTGTTCTTTTTTTTTTTTTTTTTTTTTGATCTTTTCGAGACAGGGTCTCCCTGTAGCCCCAGCTGTCCTGGAACTCACTCTGTAGACCAGGCTGGACTCACAAAGATTCGCCTGCCTCTGCCTCCCAAGTGCTAGGATTAAAGGCGTGCACCACCACGCCCGGCTAGAAGTTTACTGTTTCAATCAGTTCTTTGACCCAGTCTTTTTTGTTGTTGTTGCTTCAGTTTTTTTATACTCTTGACTTTACTGGAAGGATTTGGGGAAGAAAGAGATTCAGAAATGTGGGGAAAAGAGGGAGTAATCCCTGCCCCCCCCCCCATGGAAACATGGAAACAGGAAGTCTTTTCCCAGGGACTTGCACATCTTTCAGTCCACACAGCATTTCCTATGTGTGGAGACGCCTGGACACCTCTGTTGTCTGTGCTTTGAGCAGGCTGAGGACTGAGGACTTCCCTGCCCACCTTTGGCTGTGGCAGTCAGGGCATGGATCTCAGGAAGAGCTGGAGGTGCTGCTGGCCACTTGGTTCAGGTCCCCACAGGAAGCCCAGCCACTCGAGGAGAACAAATGGGGCTCAGCCACTGTTTCTGGAAAGGATTCCTCTTCAGGAAGGCTTCAAAGCCCTCCCGTAAGTCAGTTCGCAGCACCCCTGGGGCCCAGCAGATTTCCTGGACAATCGTGTCAGCTTCAGATCCCTTTTACATACTTCCTCCCAGAAACCCCACAAGGCCCCTGAGAATAGACCTGCCTCTCCTTTTAGGGGTAGGGAGGAGAGGAGGCCTGTAGATGTGGTGAGGTGGCCAGGGTTGCCCAAGCAGCACATCCTGTTCTAGCAGGCTGGCCCAAAGTTCCCGAGAGACCCACAGAGCAGACCTGGACTCAGTCTACTGCTTGGAACCAGGCTCAGCCTAAGCAACTGTAACCGGCTGAGTTTCTTGGTGTGCTTCACTACTGGTGACAGCCTGCTGATGTGGAACTGCAACATCCCCAGAGAGTTCCCCTCCAACGCAGCTGCTCTGGGATGCTGGAGCTGGGATCTTCCACTTTCTCTTTCTCCCTCCCCCTGACCAAAGGTAGTCCCCAGGTCTGAAGGACTGTTACCCCTCCCTCCTTTCTCTCCCTTGCATGGAGGGTCCAGGTCCTCCATCTCTCATCAGTACTGAAAACCTCAAGCCCTTCCCCTCTCCAGGGCTTGCAGCAAAAAGTCAGCTGGATAGATGAGGTTGCATTTCTCCAGTGAAGTGCCATAGGAAGCCCCAAGTGCAAAGCTGTACAGGATTTCCTTGTTCTGTGGGTCAATGTGTTTGATGAGGCAGAAATGGAAAAGCGTCAAATGTTCTAGAGTAGAACTTACAAATAAATAGAACAATCCCCCAGAGCCTTATTTCTGCTTATTTTTAATTTTTAAAAATTTATTTATTTATTTATTTATGAATGCCACATGTATGTGGGTACAGTAGAGACTAGAAAAGGGTATCAGATCCCTTGGAGCTGTAGTGATGGGCAGTTGTGAGCTGTCTGACATGGGTGTTGGGATCTGATGCTCTCAATTATTGAGCCATCTCTCCAGTCTTGAAAAAACTCTCCATACAATAGTTCACTGATGTGCACTGACACAACTTTAAGTCATTATAAGATAAATCGATTTTATTTGATAATAATATTAAATTCCATTTGTTGATTCATCATGTTGACCATTACAGAACAATGTACTCACACAGCAGGTTGAAGGACATGGAAGTACATGACTATTCAAGACCCTGGAGGAGATGCAGATGGCTAGGATGGGGGAGATTACCATGCAGCCGCTCTGTCCTCTCTCTCTCTCAAGTGACAGGTACCCTGGGCTGTAATTTCATGAGCTCCTCTAAGCCCAGAGCCCTTAGAGCAGGATGCTTCGGGCAGTCCGGAAGGGGGGCTCTGTGTGACTCAGTACACTTCCAAGGGTCCTCTTCACTCTGCCAGCCCACCCCTTATCACCCGAGCCATATTTTCTCAACTTGTCAAACCCCTCCAGGGTGGTGGGTTTTAAACTTTTGGTTCTTGTTCCATTGTGTGCCAGTCATTTCCCATGCCCAAGTCTTGTGTCTCCATCATCAGGCCTTTAGCTCATAAGGCTGGATCATCTGCCTCTGAGATCTTGTCCAGTGAACTTGTGGGGGATGAAAGCTTCTTCTTACAAAATGCACTAGTCTGCCAAGTAAGAGGAAGCAAAGGCACTAGGGCCACTCTACGAGGGAATAGGTGCATCCCTGGCCAGTCCTTCCTGACCAGTGCTTAGCTCTCATGAGTACTGCCTCATCAAGAGGCAGTAATTGCAGCCCAGAGCAATGACAGCGAGTTAGCATCAGAGAGCAAGGCAGTAGTCTTTCCTGGCACCTGCTGGGAGCAAGGCATTGAACAGGTGCTTCATGGGCACTTCCTTACAACTCTTTGAGGACTTCCTTCCTTCCCAGTTCAGTGCTCAGAATTAATTAACTTCCTCTATTCATTTGGCTAAAGGAGAGCAGAGCCTGTCCTGTGTCCCTAGCATCTTGGGTCCATAAAGGGGCTCAAGAGAGAAAGTGTATCATGTCCTTGCAATGAGCCAAATATTAGTGCTTTTATCAGGGGACATAGGGAACTCGAGAAAGCATGTGAGTGTGCTGGTGAGTGTGGGCATGGTGGTAGTAGTAGATAAGGAGATGGTATCCGGGGTCAGGAAAGGAAAGTCTCACCCATGTTCTTCCCACCTGTATTTTAGAGACTGACCTCTTGAAAGAGACTCTGAGTCTTTCACAAACCAACGGTTATTTCAGCCCAGGGCTGGGAAAGGAGGCCTAGCATACAGCAAAGCCTCAGGCCTCCCCTCAGGGGTCGTTCCCCCACCCCTCTCCCTCTCTCAGAGGCATCTGTAAGGCCTGCTGGCCAGCGATTCTCTCCCTAAGAGCTGTTTCTTTGTCAGATCTGAGGCTCCAGACTCCATTGGTCTCATATCCCTGACCCACAGCAAGGCCTAAAGGGATCCTGACCCAGCCCTGGGCCATTCAGTTCTCCATAGAGTGCGGCTGCTCTGGAGAATGGTCTAGAAGTTGCGTGCTTTCCTGTCCAGCCTGGTGCCCAGATGTTAGGGCAGAGCTCCACTGAAAGTCATGATGGGGAGGCAGAGAAGGGAGCACAGGCCGGACCCAGCCTGCGCTGGCTGACCGCAGGGCTTCTGGGGCGGCCGGCCACTCCTCTCTGGCTTGTAGCAGGGTGATACTTCGCACCTGTAGGGCAGGGCAAGGTAAGGACAGGCCTCTCCAGGCTTCAGGTAGGAGCATAGAAACAGGACCCTTCCCTGGGACCACTTTTGCTAAAGGAAAGTGGGGCCCCTTTTCCCACCTGACCACACTCTGCAGGATCTTCCTCTCATCCTGGTCCAGACACACGGCAAAGGGACAGCTGGTGGAGCCGATGATCTGTACCTTGTCCACTTTGATCTGGGATGTGTTAATCTGGAGGGGACACCAAGTTAGGCTCTGGAGACCTGGCCACACCACTCTGCCAACTCAAGGGTACTTCCTTTCTCTAGAACAGCTCATCAGGTTTGGGGGAATGAGGGACAGGACTGGCTGGTGCCTCTTCAAAGCCAACCATCAATTCAGAGGAGGGACCCTAATAATTCTGTAAGGCCATTCATTCTTCCTCTGCCCCTTCCTCAATCTAGAAGAAGCAAGAAGCACTGCCCACCACCATGAGAGACCCCTAACTCAGTGACTCCCAGTGACCACCAAACAACCTTTACACACACACACACACACACACACACACACACACACGCGTGCACTGCATACTCCACATGTGTGTATAACCAGGACACACACACACACACACACACACACACTCTGCATACTCCACATCTGTGTATACTCACATACACAACACACACATACTTTGCATACTTCACATCTGTGTGTACCCAGGACACACATACACACACACACACACACCCTGTGTACTCCACATTTGTGTGTACCCAGGACACACACACACACACACACACACACACACTCTGCATACTCCACATCTGTGTGTACCCAGGACACACACACAAACACACACACACTGAGTACTCCACATCTGTGTGTACCCAGGACACACACACACACACACACACACACACACATACACACACATACTGCGTACTCCACATCTGTGTGTACCCAAGACCACATTCCTCATTCACATCTCCTTTTCCAGCCTTGCTGCAAACATCTCTTCTTGATCTGTTTCTCTCTCACACACATGCACACTACACACACACACACACACACACACACACACACACACACACACACGTGTCCTAGGCTGTGGTTGAAAGGTGAGGGGAACCTTACCTGGTTAAAGCCTTTTTTGGACTTGGGGTTCTGTCTTTTTACCACTTCTGTCAGGGTTAGCGTCAGGGCCTCCATGCTGGAGTCTGAAGGTGAAGGATCAAGTCACGCTCAAGACCCACCAGCCATGTCAGCCCACCATCCTTCCCCTCCCCACTTACCTAGGTCCTCTGGCCTCTGGCAGGCCTTGTTGAGGTTGACAGAGGTACAGACCTTCTCCAGGTTGCTCCAGCGGCTTCGCCCACTGATGGCCCCCTGGAAGGTAGCACAGCCATACCCTTCAGCCCAGAGACCCCTTGGGAGACTCTGCAGGCTAATGGACCACCTTCTCAGCACCTAGGGAAGTCTGGTTGTCTGCTGTAGGGCCTGAGAACACTAGAGTCAGCTCTGAGCCCAGAGGAGGTCAGCAGCAGACCCCAGCTTGGAAGGGACCCAGCACTGATCTTACTTACCTTGCTGTAAATAATCTGTAGTGTTAGAGGGACAGCCTCTCGCTCGTCATCAATGCCCAGCCTCTTGCTGCCAGGACCTGTGCCACGCAATCACACCCTTTACTCTCTCTTTCTTCCAGTGCTCCCACAGACCACATGGTCCCTCCTCCCTGGGTAGCAGTCTCCTCAGGGCTCCAACTTCCCAGGGCCAGGACTTCCCCTGCACCCCACCCTCTACCTCCCTTGAGCCTCCCCCTCAATCCATAAGACCCCATCTTCCACTGGCCCCTCATCTTTCTGGCCATACCTCCCAACCTTCTCTGTCAGAGTTCCTGCAGCCCACCTGAAGCTTTGATAGCCCGTGTGGCAGCAGAGTGACCCAGCTCCAGTGAGTTAATGAAGATCTCTGTGGTCTTGTCCCCAGTGACGAAGGTCAGCTAGAGAGGAGGAACACATGCATCAGCGTGGACCTCTCGGGCCAGCACAGGGAATGCCAGGGGGTGAGGGTAGGGTGCTGCAGGCCCTTCAGGGGACCCCCATGGGGCTGCCGGGGAGTCTGGGAGAAGGCGGAGTGGCAAGTGGAACAGGACAGCGTGCCTCACCTCTGTCTGGTAGACCTGCAGCAGCACCGGCCGGGCGGCGAAGCGGCAGTAGTAGAGCAGCATGTCAGCCAGGATGGGCAGCTGGGTGGCGCCCTCCAGCGGCCGGGACTCTGCCTTCAGCGACTGCTGTGGTGGATGGAAGCAAGCCAGGACGGTAATGGGGGGGGGATAGAGAGCCAGAGAGAAGCATGCCATAACAGGAGGAGAGTGAGGATATGCACAGAAGCAGAGAGGAGTGACTCAGAGGCAACCAGAGCTGGAGAGAGAGAAGGTGAGGTGGAGCCTGGGTAGGAAGCAGCCTACATGGCATCCACAGAGACATCAAGACTGGAGGACTGGGATGACGTCTAAGGTCCTCTGCACCCTAATGTGGATCTCTCCAGCCTTTTACCACAGTGGCCGCAGCTCTTGCCCCCAAAGCCCCTGGTTTAGACTCCATCCTGCTTCCTACTCGCCCTTCTCCCTTTTCAAGCCAACCCTGGTCTTCCGTGGATTCCCCAACCACAGAGACTTCAAACTGAGGCTGAACGACAGCAGCCACTGGGTTTCCACCCCCACCTAGGCAGCCACTTACCTGGCACAGGACTTCAGGAGGCAGGTGCATGAGGCCCAGCACGTTGCGTTCATACCAAGGGTCAAGCATACCGAGGTAGTGAGAGATGTCGTTGGTACTCTCCTCCCACGGGGCTGTGCCCAGCTCCTGAGGAAAGGGACAAGAGTCATTCCTAGCCACCAACACCTAGTCTGTCAAAGCAGCGGTGCAGGAGACCACAGCTGCAGGCCTGAGCTGAGCTTTTCTCTGGCCCTGGCAAAGTATGATGGCATTTGGTCTTTGTGATACCACACAATGTCATACCCAAGTGCAGGGCAGAGACCTGGGAGTGGAGGCCTAGCAGGCGGAGGTGCTCAGACACAGGCAATTGTTTGGGACAACTTCCAACCAGGCACCTGGAATGCACTCTTGTTGCTTCCACTTTCCCGCCCCACTTGGCCCAAGGTTGGTGACATACTGCAGAGCTAGGGTGCCTCAGGGAGTCTGCAGGGAGTGGAGACATCTGGCTCACGGGGGATGGACAAGCACCGGAGCTGGTCCCGTGTCTTTGCTTCACAGGCACATAGAAGAACTGAAGCTTGAAGAACCGTGTGAGGAGCGGGTGACTGTTCTCCAGCCTCCTGGTGAGAAGATGCATAAGAAGTAAACCAAGTGGACTCCAGGACCCTATGCAGGCTCCAGATTTCATGAAAACCCTGTTGTGCAGGGCAGAGTGACACACCCTATTTCAGTCCTTACCGGAGCTTGCTGTACGCCCGAGCCACCTTCCCTGAAATCCGATCAGAACCAAAAACCACAACCCGTAGTGTGGAAGCCTTGGGGTCCTCATCCCCACTGAGGAAGGGGCGGCGGCGTTGCTGTCGTGAGGGGGGCGCCTGGAGCCAGCTGGGCAGCTGGGCACTGAGCTTGGACTGAGGCAGGGAGCACGAGCGCTGGGCCCGGGAGGGGAGCTGAGTTGGACAGTCCAGGGGGCTACAGAGGCTTCCTGCCCGCCGCAGGGGCAGGGTTGGGTCTGGGCTGCCCTCCAGGTTCCGAGAGTCCCTTCTCAGAACCAGCTGGCTGGTGCTCTTCAGGAGTTTATAGATCCTGTTGAACTTCTGCCTGGGCCTGCGGTGGCCCCTGCGATCCCAGCTGCCAGGCCTCGTGGTGCACTCCGAGGAACTATCCTCATTGTCCTCCATGTAGCCACTGTCCATGCCATCTGAAAGACCTGAGACGAAGGTGGTCAGCACCTGGCTGGACAGTGTCGGCCCTGAAGTCTGGGAGGAGGTAAGTGACAGAGTGGAGTCACGAGATGCCACGGAACTGGTAGAGAGCAGCGAATCTCTCTCAGCACAATGCTGATCGCTCTCCAAATCTTCCTCTTCCTCCTCTTCCTCCTCATCTTCATCATCGCCCAGGATCCCTGGCTGTAGTTCCTGTTCCTTGAGGAGGATTTCCTGTAGAATGTCTACAGAGAGACAAAGGCATTGTTTGGGTCAGTGGAGCTGAGTTCCTGCAGAGGGAGGGTGGCAGAGGGGTTTAGGCCAGGGCTATGGTGCTCCCCCCAGCTAGACTGAGGGCCTGTGTAGCAGAGAGCACAGGAGCATGAGGCGTTCACAGATGTGAGCCAGATAGAAGCTGGCAGAGCAGGGTGGTCGGCGGCTCAGAGGCTCCTTACCAAAGCTATCCTGATTCCAGCTGTAGGTGTAGCACCTGGCGACAGGGATGGGGATCGTGTGCAGTTTCCCGGGCTTTGCAGTGTCTGTAAAAGCAGAGAGGGTAGAAGGAGGGGGCTGGGAAGTGACCTTGCAGAATGCCCAGCCCAGTCCCCTGCCTGGGCTTATATAAGAGGCCAGAGTTAGGAGAGGACAGGCAGGAGGCCACATAGCTGGACAGGCTGTGGTGGAGTGAGCGCAAGGATGCATGGCTCTCAGCTACAGGGCCTTTCTCTATGCCTGGCTCTCAGCTAAAGGGCCTTTCTTTAAAGCGCTCTTTACTAGCTATGTGGGTGTGGCCTAGTAACAGCCTCTGGGCCTCATCTACTATAGTAACATGGGGGGGAACTTAAAAGATTTGTTTGCTTTTTTGTTTGTTTTAAGACAATTTTCACTACGCAGCCTCAAACTTAAAATCATCCTGCCACAGCCTCCTGAGTGCTAGGATTACAGGTGTATGCCACCGTGCTGGGCTCCTAAGTGCTAGGGTTACAGGTGTATGCCACCGTGCCGGACTCCTGAGTGCTAGGATTATAGGTGTATGCTACCGTGCTGGGCTCCTGAGTGCTAGGGTTACAGGTGTATGCCACCATTCCGGGCCCCTGAGTGCTAGGATTACAGGTGTATGTCAACGTGCCGGGCTCCTGAGTGCTAGGGTTGCAGGTGTACGCCACTGTGCCGAGCTCCTGAGTGCTAGGGTTACAGGTGTATGCCACCGTCCCGGGCTCCTGAATGCTAGGATTACAGGTGTATGCTACCGTGCTGGGCTCCTGAGTGCTAGGGTTACAGTTATATGCCACTGTGCCGGGCTCCTGAGTGCTAAGATTACAGGTGTATGCCACCGTCCTGGGCTCCTTAAAATCTATCTAAGGAATATGGTAACTGGAGCTGCTGAACGATGCTCAAAATCTGTGCTCCCCAAATCTATAATAAGTTGCAGGGCACATTTCCAGCCTCCCTTGGAGCAAGATGTGACTATGACATTGGTGGGATCACAGCTTCTGCAATCTAACAACTCAGCCCTGTGTCACTCAGCACTGTACCTAACAGACAGAAACTGACTGAGGACTGATTGGAGGAGCACCCAGATACTGAGGAATCTGGTCATTGGAGGGTTCGGGGGAGTGGGACCCCCCCAGGCCTTCTGGCATGCACACCCTGGCCAGAACAAATGACAGGGAAGTGGTCAGAATCCTCCCTCCGAGCCTCACCTAAGACCCCCGGGAAGCCAGCTTTTTCTCCCACTGCTTGCAGCTTGGTCCGGAGCCACTGGCGGGCCTCTGCTGCATCCCCAATGCCAGACGCCAGCTCCTGGGCCTCTGTGGTCTCTGTGAAGATATCTTCAAGCTCTTCCAGAGTCTTGGACTAAAAGGCCAGGAGGACACAAAGGATGTTCCTGACCTATGGCCTGGATACCTGCCTTTTCTAGCCCCCAGGGTCTGACTGCGGGCAGTAGCGACAAAGTTGCTTCCAGCCTCCTCGCCCACCTTGCTCATGGGTAATCGGGGAGCTAGGCCTCCTCCCACCCCCACCTCCCTTCTACCCTCAGGAAATGGTCAGGAGAAGAAGGCCCAGAGAGAGCACTGCAGAGTGGGGGAGACTACACCCCTCACTGTACCCCAGAGTCCACGTGACAAGGTGACTGGTCACAGAGCTCGGACAAGAGGCTGGGCCTTCATCAAAATCTCATCCTGTCCCCCTGGCACATGCCTTCTTCTGGACCACCAGGCATCACACACAGCCAAGTGCCCAGGGCATGACCAGACTCTGGACAGGACCCAGCACATCAGCCCTGCAGCCTCTGTGGTCTCTGGGATGGCACTGGGGCTGAGGGAGGCCAGTACGATACAGTAAGAAGGGGCTGTACATCCATACCTGCAGCCTGCGGTGCAGGCTGGGGAGGTCACAGTAGGCCCCGAACGTGGCCTGGAAGGCATGCAGGAGCAGAGTGGTGTAGGCGCCGTGGGGCGACTGTCCAGGTGTGCTCAACCTGTCTGCCACAGCGAGGAATTCTGCCTGTACCTCCAGTGGGTTCAGCAACAGCACAGTACTGGAGACACAGAAGACAGGCCATGGTGCGGCCGCACCCCTCCTCACCACCCTGTACCTACGGGGCTCAGCTCCAGGAGGGCTGGGCCTCCTCACAGCCCAGCAGGACTGGACAAGTGACAGCAGCAAGCTGGGAAAGGCTGGGGATCAGAGTCCTGTTTCCATAATTATGATTTTTGCTGGAGTATTTTGCAGGTAAACTTTCAAAGACTTTTTGAAAACTGAACTTAAGGTGCTTGAGAGATAGCTCAGTGGTTAGAGCACTTCCTGGTCTTGCAGGGGTCTGGGTTTGATTCCCAGCACCTACATGACAGCGGACAACTCTCTGTAACTTCAGTTCTAGGGGGAATCCAATGTCCTCTTCTGGCCTCCTTGAGTACCGAGCACACAGGAGGTGCACATATACACATGCAGGCAGAACACTCATACACATAAAATAAAAATGAATAAATTCTTAAAAACCTGAACCTGAGGGGCTAGGGATAGCCCAGCTGACATGCTGACATGCACAAGCCCTGGGGGTGGACCCTGCTGTCCCGTGGTGCATGGACCCTGTCGTCCATAACCTGGTGTGGTGGTGCATGGACCCTGCCGTCCCATAACCTGGTGTGGTGGTGCATGGACCCTGCCGTCCATAACCTGGTGTGGTGGTGTATGGACCTTGCCGTCCATAACCTGGTGTGGTGGTGCATGGACCCTGCCATCCATAACCTGATGTGGTGGTGCATGGACCCTGCCGTCCATAACCTGGTGTGGTGGTACATGCCTACAACATCAGCACTTGTGAGGCAGAGGCAAAAGGATCAGAAATTCCAGGTCATCGCTGGCTCCATACCAATTTCCAGGCTAGCCTGGGATACACGAGACCCTCCCTCAAAAACAAACAAAAACGAATAACAAAAAACTTGAAACTGACTTTAAAAAATGTTTTTGTATTTATTTATTTTTTTTATGGGTAGGAGTGTTTTGCCTGCTTGTATATTAGTGCGCCCATTTTGTGCATTATCCACAGAGGCCAGAAGAGGGTGTTAGATCCCCTGGAACTGGAGTTACAGACAGTTGTAAGCTGCCATGTGGGTGCTGAGAACTGAACCTGGGTCCTCTGCAAGAGCAGTCAGTGCTCTTAATCACTGAGCCATCTCTCCAGCCCCCTGAAACTGACTTTTAAACATAAGTTTTACTTTAATTTTTATTTTGAGACAGGGTCACATTATGTATCTCACATTATGTGACATTATGTGTCACATGTTATGAAATTCCTTATCCTCTTGCCCCAGCCTCCTGAGTCCTACCTTAGTTTTTTTTTTGAAAAATCTTGGCAGTTTATTATAAAGTTAAACATGGCAGTAATCCCACTCCAAGGAAGTAAAAGATGTTCACATGAAACTCTATACAAAATATACTTATGGGAGTTTTGTGAAAAATTTGAATAATATAGACAACTCAAACACCTTTTAACATGTCAATGGACAAGCAAAGTCAAGAACAGCCATAGAATGTCCTACCTTAATTTTTACACAATCGCTTTTTCCTATGGGAAATCTAAGTGAACACAAATGACTCAAAAAGGATGGCTATTGGGGCTGGAGAGATGGCCTAGCGGTTAAGAGCGCCGACCGCTCTTACAGAGGACCCAGATTCGATCCCCAGCACCCACATGGCGGCCGAGAGCCGTCTGAAACTCCAATTCCAGGAGAACTCCAGCTCCAGGGGAATCCGACACCCTCTTCTGACCTCCGCTGCATTGCACGACACGGGTGCACAGACCTGCATGCAGACAGTACATTGATACATATACAGAAATAAATAAAAAATAAAATATATATATATATAAAAAAAGGATGGCTATTAATTAGTCAAGGTGACTTTAAGTCCAGAGACCTTTTCTAGGGGTGGGAGGATCAGGGAACCCACAGGCTGTTGGGCAGTATGGCCTGGGGTATTAATTAGTCAAGGTGACTTTAAGTCCAGAGACCTTTTCTAGGGGTGGGAGGATCAGGGGACCCACGGGCTGTTGGGCAGTATGGCCTGGGGTATTAATTAGTCAAGGTGACTTTAAGTCCAGAGACCTTTTCTAGGGGTGGGAGGATCAGGGAACCCACAGGCTGTTGGGCAGTATGGCCTAGGGTATTAATTAGTCAAGGTGACTTTAAGTCCAGAGACCTTTTCTAGGGGTGGGAGGATCGGGGGACCCACAGGCTGTTGGGCAGTATGGCCTGGGGTAGAAACTGCCCAGAGGAAAGTCTATCCAGTCAGGCTCATCTAAATCCTCCACTCCCAGGGACACCTTTTTTTTTTTTTTGGTCTTTTCGAGACAGGGTCTCCCTGTAGCCCCAGCTGTCCTGGAACTCCCTCTGTAGACCAGGCTGGCCCCGAACTCACAAAGATCCGCCTGCCTCTGCCTCCCAAGTGCTAGGATTAAAGGCGTGCGCCACCACGCCCAGCCACCTTTTCAAATTAACCCAGAGGCATCAGGGTTCTGACATTGGGCTGGGAGAGGTGCATGCTAGGTTAGCTCTACCTTTGAGCAGGATATCTGGGATCCCCCACTCCCTGCCTGTGGTACCGATGTTCAAAATTCTTTATTATGGAAACTTTCAAATATGCTCTTTATGAGACTCATGGACCATGAAGTACTGGCAGTAGTCGGCCCGCTCATTTCTCTGGGCTAATTCCCTGAAATGCAGAGCCTGTGCAGTTGGTCCACAGGGAGATATAGCAGGATCTGCCTGAGCCTGATCTCAATCACGTCACATTCTAGGGTAAAGAGGCGCCAAGCAGAGAACATTCCTGCCAGGCTGCATGGGTGTCTGACCCAGAGGGAAAGGGGTGAGTCAGGGCACAAAGGCAGGATGGTCCTCATCAATCAGAGACACTGTTTTTTATTTCTCTAGTCATGAGTGAAAGGAGGAAGCCTCTTATTAACAGTGCCTGGCTGAGCCCAGGACCCGGCTGGTTTACTTGATTTCTTCGCTAAAGTCCTCATCATCATTCTCAGTTTATGGACAATGAAAATGAGACCATCTTCCATCTTTGCTACTGACTTCTCTCTCTGTTTCCTTATTGGCCAAGGCCCTTTTTCACAGGGTCGACATGAGGTTTAAATGAATCAATATGTGCAAGGGTGTGTAGGATAATGTTCAGAGCTCCAGTACATGCTGGAAAGATGTCAGCCATTAATCACCAGTCCACCTCCTCAACCACTTGGAGATACTTTGTTTACTTATTAAACTACTGTAGTTCCCTGTTATTCCAGGTCTCAGTTACTTGCAGTAAACCATGCTTCAAATATATAAAATGAAAAGTTTCAGAAACAAACAATTCATAAACTTTAAATTGCACACCCTTCTAGTAGCATGCTGAAGTCTCAAGTAGTCCAATTCCATGAACCTCAGACATGAACCTGTCCTTTGTCTGGCGTGTGTACCCTGTATGTGAGGCCTATCCATTACTCATTAAGTGGTTGTCTTAATGATCACACGAGCCATGGAAAGGCATTGCAGTATGTGTGTCCAAGTGACCCTTATTTTCTTAAATAGCTGCTTCATAGCACATTCTGGCAACTTGGAGATTATGGAAAGGATAGGGGTTCTTTGAGCAAGTCTGAGGTTTAAATCCTGGCTCAGACACTTACTAACTGCATGATCTTGGGGAAATTACTTGACCTGTTTGACCTCCAATTTCTTCATCTGAAAAGTAGAGATAACGTGAGGTAATGTGTGCTATCCTCTTTAAGAGTCTGAAGGAAGACCTTCAACCCATAAAAATGAATTCAGACCCAAACACCACCAGGATTTCCCAGGGTTTCCTGGTCCCCTTGACACCTGTTGGCTGGTGGCTGGGGCATGTAGTGATGTGTGAATGCCAGATGCTGGGGATGGGAAAGGGTGGGAGGGTGTTCTCCCAAGAACACTCACATTGTAGAACTTCGATGGCTCCGGATGGGCAGGCCTTGCTCAGCCCTCACCAGCCGCTGGTAGGAGATCCCTGTGGACCAACAACACAGAAGAGGGTGGGTGGGCTTAGCTCCTGTATAACCTTGCCCCATGCCTCACCATAAGCCAGTCTCTGGACAGTCCCACTGGGAGTGCCCCAGGGAGCTCCGGAGAAGCCTGGGGGGAGAGCTGCTATTGGGCCCTTGAAAGCATGGTGCTTCAGTGCTATGATCAGGCCACTGTGACTTCAGCCTCACACCCAAGCCATCCTGGGCTTCGCTCTCCTTGGCATTCCTCAGCTTCTCTGTTCTCCCCCCACCCCCCAGCCCCGCAGTGGGTCGCCCTCTCCCTTCTTGACCAGAACCCGTACCCTCAGGACAGGCCAGCAAGACACAAAGCAAAGCAGGGCTGCCGTGCTCATGTTCCACGCTGGCTCTTCCCAATGGCCCTGTGAGGTAGGTCACTTGGCCCTGGGCCTCAGTTCCTCTTGATGAGTCAGCTAGGGAAGAGGAGGGCTCTGTGGTTGCTCACAGCTGAGTCCCAGGCCTACCCGGGCTCCATCAGCCTGGACTTTAGGGTCTGGGGCAGAGACCTCATGGGAGGGAGAACTGCCAAGCTACCTGGCCCCTAGCACCATGTCATTAGAGTTTGGTGTCTTCCTGCAGTGTGTGTATGGAGGGGGCAGGGAGGGGCACGAGCCAGGCACCCTCAGCACCCAAGCTCAGCCTCTGAGTCCAACCTCCTCTTCTCTGCCTGGTTTTCCATGCTGCCTTGGGAACTTGGGTCTTGACAATGCCCCTTTCTCTGAAACGTCTCTTGTCTAGTCCCTGTCACAGCCTGCCTTCCTGGTTCTCCTGTGATTTCAAACACCTGGGCAGGGTGGGGGGGACAAAATTCTGAAATAGTTACAAGGAAGTCCCTGTTCCGCCCGCACCCACCCCACCCCCTGGCTGGGGCTGGGCTGGGAAGCAGGTGGGAATTCCCCTTGGATGCAGGAAAGCCATGAAAGCTATAAATACAAAGGCCATGGATTTTGTTCAGTAAATGGTAAATTACCAATTTATGCTCTTCTAACTTGGGACCTAATTGCTTTAATTGTTACCCTTTTGTGTGATGTGTGGTTTCTGTAATTGTCATATGATTAAAAGCTGATGTTAGGTCTGCTTTTGCTCCCTGAGTCCCTCCGAACAGTGGCTGCTACTCTCAGGACTTGGATGCCATCTAGCGGCCACTTCCATACATTGCAGTAACAAGTTGGCCACTCACCGCCAACATAACACCCCATCTCAATCTCCCTGATCACACAGTAAACTCAAAAAAATCTCCTGATGATCTTATTTCTCTTTTCTACTGTGTATGTGTTGCTAGAGTGGAGCCCTGGGCCTTGCTTGCATATGCTAGGCAAACACCCTACCACTGAGCTATATTTCTAGCCCTATTTAACGTTTTGTTGTTGCTGCTGTTGTTTTGTGGGTTTGAATTTTTTTTTTTTGGTGTGGTATATGTGTGTTTGCATGTGTGTGGGCCCACGTGTATGTACAGGTGTACAAGCGATGTATATATGTGCGTACTTGTAGAGGCCAGAGGTTGACAGGGTGTTTATCTCAATTACTGTCTACCTTATATTTTGAAATAGGGTATTTCACTTGAACCCAGAGCTTTCCAATTCTGCTAATCTAGTTACCCAATTTTCCTGCAGTAGAGAGCCTCTCTCCCTTTTGCCTCTCCCTGTGTGTTGTAATTTGCATCTTTATAAAAAGTTTCTAAAATTTTATTTGTTTTTTTTTGTATGTATATGAGTGTTTTGCCTGCTTGTGTGTAAGTGCACCAATGTCATGCAATGCCTATAAGGCCAGAAGAAGGTGTCAGATCCTCTGGAACTGGAGTTACAGATGGTTGTTAGCCACCATGTGGGCACTGGGAACCAAACCCCAGTTCTCTGCAGCCAGTGCTCTTAACCACTAAGCCATCTCTCAGGCCCTGAGTGTGCATCTTAAGTGTCTTCAAAGGCCCAGGCGCTAAGGTGTGGCTCATGATGACATTAGGGGGAGATGGTGGAATCTTTAATGGGGGGGTGCTGGTGGAAGGTCTTCAGCTTAGGGTTTGTCTTCAAAGCAGATTGTGGGTCCCCAGCCCCTAACCCTTCCTCTCTTCTGCCTCTTGGTGGTGGAATGAACAGTTTTGCTCCATCAGTGCCTCACCATGAGCCCAGATTGATGAGAGACCAATCAATCACGGACTGGTACCTCCAAAAGTGTAGGCCAAACAAAGCATACCCTTTCTCTTCACAAGTTAATCATCCCAGTTATTTTGTTCTAGGGATAGAAAACTAACTCATACACTTGGTAACCTCAGTAGTGAGACTATCTGAGATTGTTTCTTAGGCTATGACTGCAATATCGCTTGGGCTATTCCTAGGTCAGGTCCTAGCAAGTAAGCAATCAAGAGGAATTACCCTTCGTGATGGTCAATCATCACTGTCAACTTGACTGGATTTAGAATCACCATAGAAACACACTTCCGGGTGTGTTGTGAGAGTACTAATAAAAAGGGTTAGTTGAGAAAGGAAGACTCAGCTGGAAGGTAGATGGCACTATGAGCTGGGAGTCTGGGTTAAATGAGAGGAGAAAGTGAGCTGAACAGTAGCAGTCATAGCTCTGTGCTCCTGGTGGTGGATGCGGAGTGAGCACCTGCCTCAGGCACATACCTGCTGCCACAGCCTCCTACCAGACAGACTGCGCCCTCAAACTGGGAGTCAAAATAAACCTTTCCTCTCTTAACTTGTTTTTGTCAAGTATTTTGTCATAGCAACAAAAAAGTAACTAATGTAGTCCATATGGGCAAAGAATGGTACAGGGCAGGGTAGACAGCAAGCAGTCATGGTCAAGTTCAACTCCTTGCTTAGGCATTCCAGGCTCTCATTCTCTCTCTCTCTCTCTCTCTCTCTCTCTCTCTCTCTCTCTCTCTCTCTAACTTCATTGATTTTATGCATATGGCTATTTTGCCTTCATGTATGTAAGTTCGTCCCACATGCAACGCCCCAGAAGAAGATGCTGGAGTCCCTGGAACTTGAGTTACACTTAGTTGTTACCTACCATGTGGATTCTGGGAACCTGAGTCTCTACAAGAGCAGCCAGTGCTCTTAACCACCGAGTCATCTCTTCAGCCTCCCTCCTGGTCTTTTTTTTTTTTTTTTTTTTTTGGGTATTTTTGAGGTCTCGCCTTAGACCCAGCTGTTGTCTTGGAGCTCACTCTGTAACCAGCTGGCCCTTGAAACTCACAGAGATCTGCATACCCTCTGCGTCCCGAGTGCTAGGGTTAAAGGCATGCACCACCACACCCGGCTCTCCTGTCTTTCTTAAAGCTACAAATAGATGGCCATTCTGCACAGAGCAGCTGACTGCAAAGACCCAGGACACAGGAAAGCCACCACTCTGCCATCCAGGAAGGACTGGCATTAACCGCCTGGGACAGCATTCCTGTGTGAAGATGCCGGGAGGCGACGGCATTGCCGCCTAGGAAACGTTCCCCCTTGCTGCTGTTTCGAGTGCTTGTTCTCCAGCTGGTATTCTGAGAGGTTCTGGAAACATGGGGGGGGGGGCAATTAACTGGAGGAAGGTCCTTGAACTGGATCTCCAATGGTTGCACCCAGCTGTGGTTCATGGCACATTCTGCCTTCCCTGGACTCCAGCCTCTGCCACCACGAGCTGAACTGTTCTGCTGAGCGACTGAAACCAAGGGCCAAATAACCCTTCCCTCCCTTAGTTGTTCCTGTCAGGATCACGGTGACACAGAAGTAACTAAAACGGCGTCCCTGCAACTCTGCTCTTATACTTTTCTCCCAGCCAGAGTTGCACAAGCAGCGCCTTTCTGCTCGCCATCTTGGGGCCCTGGAATCTAGGGATCTAATAAAAGAGAGTTGGCCGTGTAGCCTCAGCCTGAAAAGCGCAGGAACGAGTAGCAGAGCCTGCAAGCTAAGCAAAAGAAAAAAAAAAGTAAGCAGAAGTAATCTGGTGCTTCTGGGAGATGGGAGTCTAAGAGCAGAGGAGTGGCCAGGATGAAGAGACATGGTCAAGAAGGCAGGGCAACACCAAGAGGGATAAAACTGGCCTGCGGTCTGGTCTGTGTGCAGTCAGGGTAGGTTTGCATCCTAGGACTCATGAGATTAACAAAAGGCAGGCACTGACCCCACAGCAAAGCCTGTGGGATGGAGTCCAGCTTTGCAGTCCTCAGGCCTGGGGGTAGGGAAGGCAGCTGCGGCCACAGCACCCTGTTTACCACCCCGTCACCCTCCTAATAGGACCAACAGTGGTTTTGTCTGCCACTCTAATCAAAAAGTCGTTTATGGCAAAACACCCAGGTGTCTAGCCACAACCTGTCTCCCTTTCTACTCACTAATGGACACTGGGCCATATGTCCAGCTGGTAAGTCACATTTCTCAGTTTCCCTTCCAGAAGGCATTAAATGGAGCTTCTTTGAACCCTTCTTTTTCCTTTCTACTAGCTAGAATGTGGGCATGATGGCCAAAGCTCCATCGGCCACATGAGACCATGAGTTATCCTATAAGTCAATGTTTCTGGCTGAGCATGGGGTGCACCATGCAGATGAGCAAGTCTAGGGAGTTTGTAGGGTCACTGTGCTAATGCTGGATTGTCTTTTTCCAGATTGGGTGGTGTGTGTGTGTGTGTGTGTGTGTGTGTCTGTGTGTGTGTGTGTGTGTCTGTGTCTGTGTAAGCACACAAACGCAAGTAAGTGAGAGAAAAATAAACTCCTAAGGATGTTATTTTGGGGTTTCTGTAGTAGTGACTTTGTCATCAGTCAAAACTAAGTGACAACTTAGTTTTGACTGATGACATCTTATGACTTCTAAAATACCTACCCTCAGGGACTGGAGAGATGGCTCAGCAGTTAAGAGCACTGGCTGCTCTTGCAGAAGACCTGGGTTCAATTCCTAGTACCTACATGACAGCTAACAATCATCCAAAACTCCAGTTCCAGGGGAGTCAATGCCATCTTCTGACCTCCCTGGGCACTGCATGGCACCAGTGCACTTACATACATGCAGGCAATATACTCATATACATAAAATAAAAATAATAAGTAAAATATTTAAATTACCTATCTTGTACTCTTGTCCTAAATCTTCCCTACCTACTGTTTGAAGACATTTGATATTCATTCCTTGAGGGGTTAAAACTCCCCTTCCATCACTATTGTCATCATAGTCATCATCACTATTGTCATCATAGTCATCATCATCATTGTCATCATTGTCATCATCACTATTGTCATCATAGTCATCATCATCATCATAGTCATCATAGTCATCATCATCATCATAGTCATCATCACTATTGTCATCATTGTCATCATAGTCATCATCGTCATTGTCATCATTGTCATCATAGTCATCATCATCATTGTCATCATCATCATCAGTATTGTCATCATAGTCATCATAGTCATCATCATCATAGTCATGATCATCATAGTCATCACTATTGTCATCATCATCATTGTCATCATTGTCATCATAGTCATCATCATCATAGTCATCACTATTGTCATCATAGTAATCATCATCATTGTCATCATAGTCATCATCATCATAGTCATCAACACTATTGTCATCATTGTCATCATAGTCATCATCACTATTGTCATCATTGTCATCATAGTAATCATCATCATTGTCATCATTGTCATAGTCATTATCACTATTGTCATCACTGTCATCATAGTCATCATCATCAGTCATCATCATCATAGTCATCATCACTATTGTCATCATTGTCATCATAGTAATCATCGTCATCATAGTCATCATCATCATTGTCATCATTGTCATAGTCATCATCACTATTGTCATCACTGTCATCATAGTCATCATCATCATAGTCATCGTCATCATAGTCATCATCACTATTGTCATCATTGTCATCATAGTCATCATCATAGTCATCATCATCATAGTCATCATCACTATTATCATTGTCATCATAGTCATCATCATCATTGTCATCAAAGTCATCATCATCATTGTCATCATTGTCATAGTCATCATCACTATTGTCATCATCATCATAGTCATCATCATAGTCATCATCATCATAGTCATCACTATTGTCATCATTGTCATCATAGGCATCATCTCTATTGTCATCATTGTCATCATTGTCATAGTCATCATCATCATTGTCATCATAGTCATCATCACTATTGTCATCATAGTCATCATCATAGTCATCATCATCATAGTCATCACTATTGTCATCATTGTCATAGTCATCATCATTGTCATCATAGTCATCATAATCATTGTCATCATTGTCATCATAGTCATCATCACTATTGTCATCATTGTCATCATAGTCATCATCATCATTGTCATCAACATTGCCAAAAGTATAAATTCAAATTTCTGTGATACTAACAGCCCAAAAGAAACCCACTGCCACTTTAGTGTCTTTAGAATTCACCTGTCACGCTGGTTATGCAAAACTGAGCCAGCCCCACTTCAGTCCAGCAGTGACAGGAAGCCAAAGGGTGGGAGGGCATTGGACATGCCCCAGAGAAGAAAGAACAAGAGAAATTCCCCTAAAGGAGGACAGTGCTTACACAAAGATAGAAGGACAGCCAGGGTCTTCCAGACATAGGCATCACCTGTAGGAATAGTTTCATGTAAACAGGAGAGGACTTCACTGTGGCTTTTGGAATCACGCAGACCTGGGTTCTCATGTACAGTGCTTGCAGCACATGACTGTGGGCAAGCTGCTTGCAGCCTAGCTCCCATTTCATCTTCAGAATAAATGGGCCTGATAGTTACTAGGAAAAGGGCTGCTCTGATGATATATGGGAACTATGCTTGGCAGTGCTGAACACACCCTGAGCACACAGTGATGAGATTTCTGTCATTACTAACAAAAGTCTTGCTTTGATGGAGAGGCTCAGCTTAAGCAACTTGTCCAAGGTCATTAGCTACTGACAAATATAGCTTCTTGTCACACCCACTTCTCTGTTCTCTCTCATATTTGACTGTATAGTTTGGAGAAGGTAGGTGAACATCTCTGAGTTTTCTACATGTATGGTAATAATGTTGTGACAGCTCCTTCTCACCCAGTAGAGCTGGTGAGATATGATCCTTGAGATTTGTGTGCTTTGAAAACTGATGAATGTTTCACATATAAAGGACTTGTGTCACCACTCAGGATTCCAGATTTGTCCTTTGCAGACAAGTATGGGATTCTGTACGACCATATCAGCAAAGAGCCAACACTCAATAAATGTGGGCTGAGCCCAGAAGGCTGTTCTGGGCACTACAATGCAACTTCCTGCCACCCCAGTGTAGGCGGGGTTGAGTCCATCGGGGGTGGAGTCAGGGAAAAAGGGAGATGCCCCTCCTTGATAACCAGGCCACTTCCTCTGCCACTAGCCACAGTTTCCATGGCAATTGAGTCTTTGAGACTCCATGAGGGGAGGGCCCAGTTCCGAAGGTCTCTTGTCTTTTTTTTTTTTTTTTTTTTTGGTTTTTTTGTGACAGGGTCTCCCTGTAGTCCCAGCTGTCCTGGAACTCACTCTGTGAGACCAGGCTGGCCTTGAACTCACAAAGATCCACCTGCCTCTGCCTCCCGAGTGCTTGCGTGGTGGCGCACGCCTTTAATCCTAGCACTCGGGAGGCAGAGGCAGGCGGATCTTTGTGAGTTCAAGGCCAGCCTGGTCTCACAGAGTGAGTTCCAGGACAGCTGGGACTACAGGGAGATCCTGTCTCAAAAAGACCAAAAAAAAAAAAAAAAAGACGAAGGTCTCTTGTCACCTCTTTCTGACTTTGACAGGATCTACCTCTTAAGTTATCAGCATTCCCATGACTACTGCCCACGGTGAGATGAAGCCAATGAAGATACCCTCCCTCCTCACAGACTTCCCTGAGAGATTGGTAGCACTGTGGTCTCATTGTACAGACAGGGAAATAGCTTCGTGTAGGTTTGCTGTTATGCCAAAGGGCTCTCAGCTAGTGAGTAGAAGACTCAGACCCAGAATTTGAAACCATAACAGTTGGGTATCAAGCCCCTCTGGCCTCTCCTCCAAGAACTCAAGCTCCCTGGCCTCCATTTCAGCCTTCTCCCTTACCTGGACCACTGAGGTTGAAACGGCGACTCAGGAATGAATATCAAAAATCACACTAAAGAGTTTTCCTAACAAACCTACTTAATGGTCAAGTAAAAGAAGACAATTTTATTTAACCGACTCTTTGCAGAGGATTAGGGCTCAGCTTCTGCGCAATTAGAGATTACCTTGTGGAATGAGAAAAGTCACAAGTAATTTCTGTTTCATAGAAGCAATAACCCCCAAAGTTCTGGCTCTCTCACCAAAACCATATGGGCTAATTTTATACCTAATATCATCTTTTGTTTGTTTTGTTTTTTTTTAATTTTTATTTTATGTGTGTGTGTGTGTACAAGTGTTTTGCCTACATGCAAGTATAACCCATGTTCTGCAATGCCTTCAATAGCCAGAAGAGGGCATCAGATTACTGGTAGTTGGCATTATGACTGTTAGCTGCCTTGTGGGTGGTGGGAACTTAACCTGGGTTGTGCACCCGTGTCGTGCAATGCTGCGGAGGTCAGAAGAGGGTGTCAGATTCCCCTGGAACTGGAGTTCTCCTGGAATTGGAGTTGCAGATGGTTCTCAGCCGCCCTGTGGGTGCTAGGGATCGAACCTGGGTCCTCTGCAAGAGCAGTCGGTGCTCTTAACTGCTAGGCCATCTCTCCAGCCCCCCTAATATCATCTTATTCTAGCTTATAGGAGAAATTTACATCCGTTTCTCCTCCTTCCTTTAAACCAGCTCTACCACCTTGCATTGGCTCAGGAACAAATGGCATTTATCTCCAACATAGGCTCAGTGTACACCTGTAGCAGTGTTTGAAATGTTTGAAAATGATTCTGTGGCATATGGACAGTTCATGGTTTCCTACTTCAGTTCTGCTTTTCCTCAAAGAGAAGTTTCTAGCATGGGAGGCTCGGTGAGAGCATCCCGGCCCAGGTATCTGCCTTCTCCCAGGTCCCTAGTGTATCTGAGGCCACACATAGATCCAGAACAATGTCAAGGAGAAAGTTCTCAGCAAAATGAACAATGACTTCTGGGTCCTCCCTGCTTTGAGGCAAAAGATTCTTAATTCATTTCCACCATCAATGGCTGCTCCACCTGGCTCTTCTCCGACTTAGCAGCCTGTCACTCCCAGGGTCTGGACCCCACCACTCACTGCCTCTCCATGTCTGTTTGCTGGGCTAAGAACAGTGCTGCCCAACAACCCATGAAAACATCTCAAGGCATAGCAGGAACCCAACCAAGGTTGGCCAGCTGGTTCTACTTGAAATTAAGAAATGGTGTCCCTATAGATGACGCCCCCCCCATCAAACATTGATCTCACCCACTTAACAAAAAGGAGCCCCTAGGTTCTTTGGTATGCATGGAAGGTCCTAGCAAGGTATGCAGCTTGAATCCTTTCTCTTGAAACTGCAAAAGGAAAGAAATGTTTTGCCTCCAGTCAACAACCAGAAGCCAAGAAAGGTCCCCATGGTCACTGACAAGCAGCCATAACTGCAGTTCTGGGAGAACACCCTCTTCTGGCCTCCATGGGCATTGCACAGATAGATGCACTTAACATATATGCAGGCAAAACACTCATACATCTAAAAAATTTTTTGGGGGGTCTTTTTAAGACAGAGTCTCCCTGTAGCCCCAGCTGTCCTGGAACTCACTATGTAGCCCAGGCTGGGTTTTAACTCACAGAGATCCTCCCGCCTCTGCCTCCTGAGTGCTGGGACTAAAGGCATGTGCCACCACACCCGGGATATATAAAATATTTTTAAAAAATAAATGAAAAACCAAAGCTTGACAATTCCCTTGACAGTTGCTGCTGCCTTTTGAATGTGCTTGACAATTTCTCCAGTCCAGGTTCCTATTGTCTGTCTTTCTTCTACTGCTTTTATGATCTTGGTTTCCACATTTAAACCATTTACCTATCTGCAAGGTATTTTATGCTTGAGATGGAATTTCATTTTTTATTTTTTCAGTTAGAATTTTGACTCATTTTCCTTTTTTTCAATGATGTTGAACACTTTTTTAAATGTTTATTTATTATTTTTTTATGTGTATGAGTGTACTGTCTGCAGGTAGGTGGTGCACCCATGTCATGCAATGCCTCGGAGGTCAGAAGAGGGCGTCGAATTCCCCTGGAACTGGAGTTAAAAATGGTTCTTAGCCCCCATGTGGGTGCTGGGAATCGAACCCAAGTCCTCTGCAAGAGCATTAGGTGCTCTTAACTGCTGAGCCATCTCTCCAGCCCCTTGACTCGTTTTTCTAAAAGAAGACCTGTCAACTATTCCAATACCATTTATTAAAGGACTGAATTCTTTCATTACTGCTTTGATGGTGCATCTTTGCCATGTCACAACTTCTACGCACTTAGGTTGTTTCAAGATGTTGTCTGTTCTGTTAATCTACCTATTCTTTCCCAATTTAAAAAATATTAGCACTATAGGGCTGGAGAGATGGCCTAGCGGTTAAGAGCGCCGACCGCTCTTACAGAGGACCCGGGTTCGATCCCCAGCACCCACATGGCGGCTGAGAGCCGTCTGAAACTCCAATTCCAGGAGAACTCCAGTTCCAGGGGAATCCGAGACCCTCTTCTGACCTCCGCGGCATTGCACGACACGGGTGCACAAACCTGCATGCAGACAGTACATTGATACACATACCGAAATAAATAAAATAAAATAAAAATTAAAAAAAAAATATTAGCACTATAATACCTTCAAAGACCTAGTAATGCACACACTCCTTCTTATTCTTCAAGAATACATGAATAAATACATAAGTGAATGCTTCTGTAGATATTTATTCTTTCAAACAGACTTTAGTTTTTCAATTTTTTTTTCTTTTGTATTTTTAAGACAGGTTTCCCTACAGCCCCAGCTGGCCTGGAATTTACTATGTAGTTCAAGGCTGGCCTTGAACTCACAGAGACCTGAGTGCCTCTGCCTCCCAAGCACTGGTATTGAAGGTGTGCACTACCAGCCTGGCTAGTTTTTTTGAATTTTTAAGTGAGCTTGTTGACACTTTTATTGTGGCTACATTTACTTCCATAATATCTGATGTTATTGTAATTTTGGTTTAATTCAACAATATATCTCTTCAATTATTTATCTTTCAGCAATGTCTGACTTCTTTATGTAGGTTATTCATGTTTCTTTTTTTAAATTTAATTATTTTTTGGTCTTTTCAAGACAGGGTCTCCCTGTAGCCCCAGCTGTTCTGGAACTCACTCTGTAGACCAGGCTGGACTTGAACTCACAAAGATCTGCCTGCCTCTGCCTGCCCTGCTAGGATTAAAGGCATGTGCCATCACGCCCACCCATGTTTCTTATTTTACATTAAATATTTATACTTTACATTTTATTGTACGTGTATGAGTGTATTGCCTTCATGTATGTAAGTGCACCTGGGTAGTGCAATGTCCAGGAGGTCAGAACAGGGCTTCACATCCCCTGGAACTTGAGTTATGGATGGTTCTTAGCATTATATGGGTGCTGGGAATCAGACCTGAGTCCTCTGCAAGAGCAGCCAGTGCTCTTAACTGCTGAGCCATCTCTCCAGCCCCTGTTATGTTATATTTTATATTTTTCAATTCTCTCTCTCTATCTCTCTCTCTCTCTCTCTCTCTCTCTCTCTCTCTCTCTCTCTCTCTCTCCCTTTCTCTGAAGTAGGATCTCACTCTGTAGCCCAAAATTGCCTCACTTTTATGGGAATCCTCTTGCCTTTAACTCTAGACTGCTGGGCACTTTCTCACTGGTTGGCGGTGGTATATGAAAAAGTTTAAATCACTTGTTTTTTTTAGTTGTGAGTTATTCAACCAGGCAATTCACCTAGACTCAGCTGGGCATTTGCTTGCATGTTATATAATTCAAATATTATTTCTTCCAGATGAGGAAATATTCTTTGCTTTTGTCTTTTTGCATAGGCTATATATATGCAAAACAAAAAAGATACTTGAATTTAATGGAAATACATCTAGCATTTTACTTGGGCTGGTATCATATTTAAAATACTTCTATGGCAATCGTTTCCATATATTGAGGGATTTTGAATATTGAGAGAGGGTGCTGAAGTCAAGCCAGTCTTGTAGAGGCATCTGTTGAGCTGTGTGACTTTGCTCCTTGGAATAGACATGTGATTACTTACTGTGGGGCAGCCTCTCAGGAAATCAGACTTGGTTATTTTTCCCTTTGCTCTATTATAGTTTTCTTAGCTTTCCTTCTCATTATAAAACAGCTATTTGCAGCTGGCCAGATGGCTCCGTGGGTTAGGGCACTTGCCAACATGCCTGATGATCTGAGTTCAATCCCCAGGACCCACATGGTAGAACGAGAAAACTGTTATCTTCTGACCTTTTATATACACCAAGGCACACGTGTGCAACCCTCTACACACAGCATAAATAAACGTGATTTAAGATAGCATGTGTAATTTCTTCTTTTTTGGGGGGGGTCTTTTTGAGACAAGGTCTACCTGTAGCTCTGGCTGTCCTGGAACTCACTCTGTAGACCAGGCTGGCCTTGAACTCACAGAGATCCACCTGCCTCTGCCTCCCGAGTGCTAGGATTAAAGGCATGCACCACCACACCCAGCTGCAAGTTCAATTTCTAAAGAAGTCCTACATGCTGAGTGTGGTAGCACATGCCTTTAATCCTAGCACTCGAGAGGCAGAGGCAGGCGGATCTCTGTGAGTTCAAGGCCAGCCTGGTCTACAGAGTGAGTTCCAGGACAGCTGGGGCTACAGGGAGACCGTGTCTTGAAAAGACCAAAAATAAATAAATAAATAAATAAATAAATAAATAAATAAATAAATAAATAACAAGTCCTACTTTTCAGATTCCAAATACAAGAAACTCATAAGCACAAAGCCCTTATCCACACTTGTCAAGGCAGCCATCACCCTGACTGCTGCCAGCCACAGCCACTGTCCCAAGGAAAGCCCCCCTATGGAACTGTTTATTTGCTCCCAGAGCAAAGAGAACAAATAAGGGCGTCTTGCTATTAATCTCAGGACTTTTCTGTGTGACCTGCACAGCCTTGGAGACTCCATAGGCAAGCAGAACAGAGGCCCAGGCTGAGTGGTGGGTCCCCTTGCCTGACTCCCCTGCAGGACTCCTTCCATCACTGCCTGTGTTTACTGTTTTAGCTTGTGAAAACTCAACTGTTTGATGCCATGTGCACCATGAAGAGGACATTCCAAGGCTGTGACCAGCGTGTGGACAGAGATGGCAAGGTATGGAGTGGGTCATGGGTGGGTTATTTCTGAAGCTCTATTCTAGAAAAGCTAGAACCTTCCCAGTCATGTGATCCCCAAACCTTGTGCTAATCTTATTTACACTTACCTGGGGCCTTGAGTTCAGCATCAATGAAGGTGAGCAGTTCCTGGCAGATGCTGCAGTAAGGAACCGGCCAGGTCAGGAAGTAATGATACGTTCTGGCTGCCTTCAGAAGGAGTTCTGAGTCAGGTGGAAAGTGTGGTGTCTGGGATGGAGAGGGGAAGTAAGCAAACATTTAGATGAGAAACAGCTCGCTGATATTCCAAGACAGTTTCTGCTCCCTTTCTGGAGTGTTCCACAAAGTTCTTGTATTTCCTGGGAGCAGTATGTCCTAGGACAAAGTCAGGAAGAAGTGAATTGCAGATGGGCAAGATAGCACCTAGTGTGTCCTCCACAAGGTAAGTGTCTTGTTTACACAGAACTCATCATAGTTTACCCGACACTTGAGAAAACCACTCCAAAAACTGTCAGCTCAGAGGTCATCCTAAATGGAGCCATTATTTTACTCATTCTGGGAAACAATCTTCAGTGCTGAAACCACCCTTAGCTGAATATCCTCAGAAGAGGGAAATATTTTTACTCTTTGGATCATTTGGTGTCGGTAGTCTAATGAAAACCTGGGTGATCACACTAGGTGAAATTGACCACTGGGGCAAAAAATGAGATGCACATAAAAATCTTCCACGAAGATGCTTTGAAACACAGTTGCTCCATGGAAGCCCGAAAGTGCCAGGTACCAACCACACAGCTGCATGGAGGGACCACAGGCTTCCCAAGGTGGCAGCTCTGAAGATATCAGGAGAGTGAAAGCCATTTCAAGTGTCATTACTTGATAAGGTTTTCTGTTTATCCCGAAGAGTGAGGGCTGTGTCCCAGACGGGCCACTCTCCCGTCTCCTCCCTGATCCTGGCCCACTTGGACTTACACAAAGGACAGTCGAATAGAAGAGCAGAGCCAGTGGGGTGAGGAGGTCATAGGTGCCCTTCTCTTGGACCTGTGGGGAGGACAGGGAGGTCGAGATGCAAAGGTATCTTAGCCCACATACTCACAGAGGCTCACAGGGGCTGGAGGACACTCAGGGAAGGCTTCTGTGCAGAGAGACCTGGGCGGGCTTTTTCTTCTCTCCTCCTTTCTCTCTCATAACTGTCATTTGATCCCTTCTGCAAAGCCCTCCCTTGTTACTCCGTGACAGTGAGTCCTTGAGTTAGGCACTCCAGGGTGGGCGTGGCTCTGTGGCGCACACCTTTAATCCTAGCACTTGGGAGGCAGAGGCAGGCAGATCTTTGTGAGTTCAAGGCCAGCCTGGTCTACAGAGTGAGTTCCAGGACAACCAGAGGTGATCCTGTCTCAAAAAGACCAGAAATAAACAAATAAATAAATAACCCTGTGCGTTGAACTGTTGGAGGCAGCCTCTGTTTTCCTTCCAAATTCATTTTCCCTTCATGCCTTTGCTGTGGTTCTTCTTGAGGAGAGGAATTCAGTAAAGCCCCCTTCCTCTTTTTCCCTCCTTCAAGTCAATTCCTTGACTTATGAGCAATGTCTGTTCTAAGAAGTAGCTTGAACTCAGACCACTGCGGTACCTGTCACCTGCTTCCACTCACATCCTTTCTAGAAAGCCTCCATGCACAAACATGGTTGATGGGCTCCCAAGGCCTTAGCCAAGCCCTCCTGATGGTCTGGGAGCCCCAGGGCTAACCTATACCTCGACTCATCAAGGCCAATTCCAGCTGTCTCCTTCAGTGCCTGAATGACCTCACCTCTCGGGTCTTCTGCAGGATCTGCTCCAGGAGGATGAGGAAGTGACCTGGGTCCCTGCTGACTAGCTCCTGTAGGCTCCAGCAGTTCAGACACAGCCCAGCTGGATAGGAAGCAAGAGAGGTCAGTGGTTAGTTCAGCCCTCTCTGGCCAGCTACAGGCAGGGCTGTAGAGAATGGGATCTATCCTGGAACACTGTTTGGGGGATGGGGCTGGAATATTTCTTTTTAAATAGGATCTTGGAAAAACTTATAGGCCATCAGCCAATGCCACCAAACTCCATCAAGACATAAGAAAGCCAGACCTGGTGGCATAGGCACATAACTGCAGCCTTTAGGAAGCTGAGGCAGGAAGATCATGAGTTTAAGGGTACCCTGGACTACATGGTTCAAGGCTAGCCTGAGCTATATAGAAAGACCCTTTCTCAAAAAACTAGCAAATAAGAACCCCACAAGCCTCAGTGGCCTATTTCCTATTCCTGTATCTACAGAAGGCTCATTCACCACAGGGGTTGAAGATTTGGGTGGACTCCCTTAGAAGCCAATGGGCTTGCTGAGACTCTGTCCTGCACCTCTAGACTCACCAGTGTCCCCACAGCCTCCTCTGTCCAGCTTTCCTGCAGTGGATGCTGGTTCCCACTAGATGCAAGGAAGTTAGGTCAAAGGCAGAAACTGCTGGAAGAATAAGGACAGAAGCATGACAAGCTCTACCCTAGACCTAAGAGCAAAGAGTCTGGAATAGCCACAGGGCTTCCCAGGGCTTCCTGGCAGTGGGGCCCAAAAAAGGAAAGCTAAGTCCATTTATAGTGAAAAGCTGTGCGCACTTCGTCACTGTGACTTCCCTAGACTTTCTTGGTTTGTTGGTCTCTGTTTCCCTAAAGTCAGCAAGGGCAAACCCCTAAAAATTAAAGGGGTGGCCACATGGTTGGGAGAGGCTGTCTGTGGGATGAGAAGTGGGTGCAGCCCCAGCCTGCGCCTCCTCATGTACATGAGTCTTTTTAAATCTCTAGCAGCTACTAGCAGCATATCCATGGCCATGGAGATTTTTCTTTTGAAAACTAGAAAAAGGGTGAGGGCTGTAGCTCCGTGGTAGAGCATGTGCCTAGCATGTATGAAGACATAGTTCAGTACCTGGCCCTGCAAGAAAACAAAACCTTTCAGAAATCAGGAATTTCCATATTTTTTTTTAACATAATGACTCCTACCCCAAACTCTATCAGCTCAGGCTCCATCAAAACCCAGGAAAGAAAGGCTGGGCCTGGTGGTACATGCCTTTAATTCCAGCACTCAGGAGGCAGAGGCAGTCTCTGTGAGATTGAGGTCAGCCTCCTCTCCATAGCAAGTTCTAAGCCGACTGGGAATGCAGCCTATCTCAAAAACAAAAAAACCTGTGAAGGAGCCAGATATGGTTGCATAGGCTTTAATCTCAACACTTGGGGAGAGAGGGGCAGGAGGATCTCTATGAGTTGAGACCAGCCTGGACTACACAGCAAGTTCCAGGCTAGCTAAAAGTACATAGTGAGACCCTGTCTGAAAGGAATAAAGAAAAGAAAGAGAAAGAGATGAAGTAAAGGAAGGAAGGGGAAAGGAGAGAGAGAGAGAGAGAGAGAGAGAGAGAGAGAGAGAGAGAGAGAGAGAGAGAAGAAAAAGCACTCACTATTGACCACCTACTACGTCCCAGCGTGATGTTAGGGCTTTGCGTACATTAGGTCTGCCTTGTCTCCCATCCTCTAGTTGGAAAGTTGTTGTTATTATTATTCCCTTATCCAGACAAAGAAATTGGGGGATCCCTGGAGGATAAGTAGCATGTGCAAGGTTGTATAGTCAGTGAAAGTTTTAATCCAAATCTGTCTAATTCCAAAGGACAGGAAGAAAGGTGGCATCTAGTTGAGACCAGCATTAAGGAGCCCTTTCCCAGGGAAGAGTTCCAGGCAGCAAGGATGAAGGTCCTGAGGCAGGAAGGAACCAGGCCACCAAGAAGTAGTGGGTATTAACTTCAGAGCAGGAAGCCAAAAGACACAGGATGTGCAAAGTCTTTAGCAGCATAAGGCATCTTTACAACTAGGTACCAGCCTCGCATGGCTGAGAGCCTCCATTTGTTCTTCTCAGGGAACAGAGACTGGGGTTATGGAAAGGACAAGAAGCAAGTAAACAGTGTTTGGGGAACTCTGTCTGAATTTCTAGCAGCTCTTTTGGAGATACTGGCTGTTTCTAGCAGGTTCAGTATGGTCTTCAGGACACTATGTGTCTAGTGATGTTAAGACAGTGGGGATGAGGATGAAGTCAACTGTTGGAGAAAGCAGTTAGAGCCATACATAGAGGACTTAATCAGGGGCTGTGCCTGGTACCTGCCCAGGTGAGGTCTAGAGACTTGTTCAATCACACCATGAGTAGAATCTGCTGGCATCCATACCTAGACTCTGCTTCCCAGCTTCCAGGGCCTACCTGACCAGGGAACAGAGCAGCGGCTGAGGCTCAGTCCGTGCAAGCAGCGCTCCAGGGCGTGCTGGATACGGTCCTCTGTGCACGTCGTGGCCCCTGGCTGCATCCTGAGTCATCGCCTATATGGAGACAACACTGGTCAGCATGTGGAGTTCCTTCCTTAAGGAACACCAGGCTGGGGGAGTCCTCAGCCCTTCAGAGCAGTGGCAAAGGGTGACCAACAGTCACAGCCCACATGGGTGCTTTGGGCACTGCCAAAGGAGGCTTCCAGCTACCAAAAGGCAGGGGCAGCTCCCAAAATCTGCGTTGCAGGAAAGAGCACCCCTATGGCAGCACAGCATGGGGTGGGGGACAAGAGGGTGCTAAGGGATGGGACATGCCTGCTCCACAGGGCAGTGTGGGGTGTTGCCAAGTGCCTAGGGAATGGCCAGAGCCCAGGTAGCTGGGCAGGGGACCTCCGAGGGGAAATCAAAGCCACGTGGAGGGTTTTTTTTTCTGAATTTCCAGACATATGCCCCCTAGTTCTAGAAAGGACTTTTTTTTTTTTTTTGGTCTTTTTGAGACAGGGTCTCCCTGTAGCCCCAGCTGTCCTTGAACTCGCTCTGTAGACCAGGCTGGCCTTGAACTCACAAAGATCCGCCTGCCTCTGCCTCCCAAGTGCTAGGATTAAAGGCGTGTGCCACCACGCCCGGCAACCCCCTAGTTCTTCAGGGTGGTGCTGTAGGACCCCCTCCATGTGCTGGGCATCCCAACACTGCAGTGGTAGGGCTAGACTGGATTGGGGACTGTCCCCACATGTTCCCCACCTCCATCCCGCACAACCTTTGCTTGGGTGCTTTTCTGCCTTAACCTCTTCTTTTGTAGTTTTTTTTTTCTTTCCTTCCTCTGAGGCTTGGTGATGTCATCAGCTATCCAAAGCCCTTCCACATTCCCCTGAGCACCTGCTGGCCCAGCTGGAAGGCCAGGAGGAGGGACTTGAGAAGGGGCTTCAGCTTGGCATAGCGATTAAACCTGCCTGTGGTGCCCAGTAGACTGAGACCCAAATCTGGACTCTGATTTTTCCAAAGTTTGGTTTGCTCATCTGTGACTGGGAATGGATGGCACCGGGCTTACAGGGAAGGCACAGTGTCGGGCAGATGCCCTAGCATCCTCCGAAAGATCACTATCACGCCACCGTCTCTGCCACACCCACCCTGTCCTCTGGAATTCATTTCATTGCAGCCACCCCTTCCCAGCAGACACTATCCCCGAGCTGTCAGGCTGGGTCATCAGGGGAATCAAGGAAGTGGTGGACCGGCTCTGTGGCTCTGGGGATGGACCAGGAAACTAGAAGAGGAAGCAGAAGCTCAGCACCGAGCCATGCAAACAACATGCAAAAATGGATGCACTCCTTACCCAGCTCCAGCTGAACACTGGGATCTCAGAGCCCCCAGCTTAGGCAAATCTCCCACTTCGTCAGCCTGAGAGGAATGCGCACTCAGTGAAAAGTAAGCCCTTTGTGGGCTGCCCCACTGATGACCCTGGAGGGTGGTGCACCATGATACTGGGACGGCACCGAAGCTGGCATCCAGAAAGCAGCACCCATGTATCCAGGCTGTCTTCATTTGCTGACCACCTATGAAGTGCCAGAGATAGAGCAGCCATATTTCTGAGTGGGCGATATTGACCCTGAAAACTAGACAGAGAGGTGCCTGAAGGCAACGTGCTATGTAGAAAGGATGATGCAGGGGGACAGCTGAGGAGCCACACTAGGTGGTTTGAGGTCTTCAAAGAAAAAATTCAAGCTGGTTAGTGACACCTAGGGAAACGTTAGAGGAAGAGTATTCCAGAAAGAAACGACTGTTGTTCCCAAGTTCTGGGCATAGGGATGAGCTCGCCAAGGCCTAGATCCTGGAGTACAGTGCGAGGGGCTGGGCTGAGCTGGGACACAGGCCGCCCTAGGTCCTATGGCCCTGGATGCCAGGATGGTGCAGCACAGAAGAATTTTCACTATTTAGCTTGACCTGGGGTGTTTCCTGGGTGATGCTGAGATGTCCTGAAGCATCTGTAAGCCCTTCACAGAAGCTGTCACATTTGCCTTTGGGCCAGGTAGAGTCCACTGGCCCTCAGGTAGATGAGACATTTCCTGGGCTCAGCTCCTCTCTCTCCTTAGACTGGGCTGGTGACCTGGTTTGGTTGAGTGACTATGGGGTGAGGGAGGGCTCCTACCCTCAGTGCTAGCCCAAACACTAGAGTGTATTTACCCAGCCTGTCCATCACCCTAGGGCTGTCGGTACTTGCTGAAAGAGCCCAAACAACAGGCACTTTCATGCGCATGACCTTGGGGCCCCATGCCACCACCCGACCTGCTCTCTCACCCATCAGCCCCATGCCAAGCTCTTTAACAAGATGGGTAGTCTCCCTGGAAAGTCCTTCACTTTCCACAAGGGGATTCTGGGAGCCAGAGAAGGTGAGGAACTTGCTCTAGATCACCAGGGGCAGGGCATAGCTGCAGGGAAATCATACCAGTCTAAACAGACCAAGGTAGCAAGTAGGACTTTTCCTGTCTCCGTAACTGTGGTTGGACCGATAACCCCACGGACAAAAGTGCTGAGTTCTAAAATTCTGTGAGGGGCTGGCGAGATGGCTCAGTAACTAACAGCACAGCTGCTCTTTCCGAAGAACCAAGCTCAGCTCCAGCACTCACATGTCAGGTGGCTCACAGCTGCTCGTAACTCCAGCTCCAGGGGGTGGCCATCGCCTCCAGTCTTCAAGGACACCTGAACTCACAGGCACACGTGAGCATGTGCACACACACACACACACACACACACACACACACATAATTAAAAATAAAACAAATCTTTAGTGTCCCATGAGCCATTGGGACAGGAGCTGCAAATAAGTTGGCAGACTTGCAGGGTGGTCTTTTCACAGACAGGCACAGCAATTCATGCACCCATCACCATAAGACTGTGAAGGGGAAAAGGGTTGTTGACCATTCTGGAAGGTCCTCCTATCCTTCTCTGCAAGCCAAGGGCTTGAATCCCTGATTACTTTAAGAGAATACAGGCCACCTGCCAGACAAGGCACCTCCATGCCACTTTCAGCTCCTTAGGAATACTGGCAGGGGTCAGAGAAGGGGCAGAAAGGGCAACTTGCAAGTCTACTGTGGGGGTGGGGGTGGATGTCAGAAACATGGCCGAGCTCGAGCAGTTTTGTTGCTCCACCCCAGTGGACCACCATCAGGGTGAGGAAAGCCAGCAGTGAGAGACAGAAGACTGGACCATCTCTGCAGGACACTGGAGTGCAGGAGAAAGGGGTGGGCAATTAGTGGCACAGGAAAGCTGAACAACTTGCCTGTGGCCACACAGCTAGGAGATGGCAAAGCCAGAATGCAAACCCAGAGTCTGGGCTCTTAACCACCGCAGTACACTGTCCCTCAGCAAATCAGATGAAGTGGAAAAAGAAAACCAATGCATGTCTCTACCCCAGCAAGTGAACAGGTTCACACTTCTACTTGCTAGCATTCTTGAACCCGGCCATGTTTATCTATACTAACTGCCCAGCCCAGCTCACCTCTTCCAAAAAATGGACACTCTTGTGAGCCAGAGAGGAGATACTCCTTCTGCACTCATGGTGGTGTGCTCGGCCCCAGCCTCTCTAGCCTGGGGCATGGACAGAACTGTGTGAGCTGATTATTAAGTCACCCCTCCACGCAGTCCATGATGTGATAGACAAGCTGGTCTTGCTGGGAGGCCAACATGCGCCACCTTTGCCCTACACTGTCATAATGCAAGTGAGACAGATGATTCTTCTCAGCCAACATATCTCCTGCTGCATCCCTGTCCTTAAGGACGTTAAAGTCCAGTGTCCTGTGGCTGCTGCTAGCAGCCTACCCACAGGGCCAACAGCACCTCTGGAACCCCTCTAATGCCTGCTGACCAGTGGCGCCTCTGCCCCTCTCCCTGTGACCTCAGTGTCCTCTTGTTCAAAGGAGACAACCAAGGCCTTCTCTGTGGAAGAGCTAGATGTCCTCAGAGCCCAGAGCAGAGTTTCTGGTGTGTTGGGCTTTTCAGCATCCAGAAGTCATATAGGGCTTGGCCAAGTTCTTAGAGTCAGGACCTGCTAGGTACTGGGCCCAGGGAGCCTGAGGGAGATGAGAGAGGAAGTCCAGTGGAGGCCCCCCCACCAGCTGAGCTGCAGAGATGGGGGTAGGGATGGGTCAATCACAAGTGGATTCTCCTGATTTGCTGGGTGACTCAGTGACCATCAGCCGTTCCTGTGACTTGTGGGCAGAGTCTTATTGTTCTGACGAGGGGGGTACGGGAAGTCGGTGGGATGGTGGCTTTTTCAAAATCTTGGGAAGCAAGGCCTGGCTTCTTTGCTAGTCCATGTCCAGTCCTGGGCCCCTTTTAAGAAGAGCGCCCCCCCCATTGTGAAATTCCACCTGCTGCCAGGAATGCCCCCCCATCATGGATGGTGCTTAAACATTAAGCAGTGGCTGCCCCACCTACAAGTTCCTCTTCTGAGATAATTAGGAGAACTCACTTTCCTTCTGGGGACCCTGAACAGGGCAGGAGGGCTAACCCAGAGGGGGGGAAGCTTAAGACGAATCTGAGCCCAGACGCTGGATAGTCCTGGCAGCCACTGGTTCAGATGGGGGTCACACTCTCCTGACAGAGTCACCTCAGCTCTTTTCCTCAAAGTTACTTTGGAATCACTTTCCAAATTTCCCCCAAAGGTACTAGTTCCACGTCCGGTTTGCTTTTCTGATATCAATCATTTTTATCAAAATTTCAAAATGTGCCAGGCGTGGTGGCGCACGCCTTTAATCCTAGCACTTGGGAGGCAGAGGCAGGTGGATCTTTGTGAGTTCAAGGCCAGCCTGGTCTACAGAGTGAGTTCCAGGACAGCTGGGGCTACAGGGAGACCCTGTCTCAAAAAGACAAAAAAAAAAAAAATTTCAAAATGTATTACCAAAGATCAGGAATTGCTATGTCATTTCCACAACGGTTTCCTTTTTTTTTTTTTTTTTTCCGTCTTTTTGAGACAGGGTCTCCCTGTAGCCCCAGCTGTCCTGGAACTCGCTCTGTAGACCAGGCTGGCCTTGAACTCACAAAGATCCGCCTGTCTCTGCCTCCCAAGTGCTAGGATTAAAGGCGTGCGCCACCACGCCCAGCTCCACAATGGTTTCTTAATCTGTAGTCTTAGACTCTCACTTCGTGTTCTAGCATTGTATTTTCCAACGCAGATTCAGGTTTGTATTAAAACATTTTATCACAGATCACAGTTATTGAAAGAATTATTTTTGACATTTACATTAAGTCTAATAGCTATGATAATGGCAACTGTGCGGACAGTGGCTTTATGTTGGCTTGCTTTGTTGCTCACTCTTACACACTCGCTTCACTGCTTGCTCTCACATACTTGCTTTACACGCTCCTGTCCCTGTTAGCATCTCTTTACGTTGGTTCATTTCTTGCTCAGATGGAGTATTCTGAGTAATTTCAGACTGAGTGTGTGGGCGGGGTATGGGATTTTACATGTCATATGTCATTCATAATCATATAGTTGCTTTGTCAACTATAGAACTGGTGGCATTCATAATCCCCAACCCCAAAGAAACCACAGTCAATTAAAAATGGCTATAACAGGGCTGAAGAGATGGCTTAGCGGTTAAGAGCGCTGACCGCTCTTACAGAGGACCCGGGTTCGATGGCGGCTGAGAACCGTATGAAACTCCAATTCCAGGAGAACTCCAGTTCCAGGGGAATCCGACACCCTCTTCTGACCTCCTCCGCATTGCACGACACGGGTGCACAACCTGCATGCAGACAGTACATTCATACACATGCAGAAATAAATAAAATTAAAAAAAAAATTAAAAAAAAATGGCTATAACAGGGGCTGGAGAGATGGCCTAGCGGTTGGGAGTGCCGACTGCTCTTGCAGAGGACCCGGGTTCAATCCCCAGCACCCACATGGCAGCTGAGAGCCGTCTTTGACTCCAGTTCCAGGGAAATCCGACACCCTCTTCTGACCTCCTCAGCATTGCACAACACGGGTGCATAGACCTACATGCAGACAGTACATTCATACACATAAAAAATAAATTAAAAAAATTTTAAATGGCTATAGCAAAGCAAAGAATTAGATAATGTGATTGGGTAAAACAAGATAGAAATTAATATTATCCAATTATAAAAATATGTGTCCCAGGAAAAGGCCCCACCTACAATAGCATTAAGAGGACTAAAATAAGCTGGATGTGATGGCACACACCTTTAATCCCAGCACTTGGGAGGCAGAGAGGCAGGCCGAACTTTGTGAGTTCAAGGCCAGCCTGGTCTACATAGTAAGTTCCCAGCCAGCTGGGCAGCTGGGGCTACAGAGAAACCCTATCTAAAAAATAAAAAATAATAATAAATAAATAAAAAAGACTAAAATTAACATTAAAAAGAAAAAAATTTTTTTGTTTGTTTTTGTTTTTTGAGACAGGATTTCACTATGTAGCATTGGTTGGCCTGAAACTTGTTAATTAGATCAGACTGGCCTGGAATTCACAGAGATCCACCTGTTTCTGCCTCCCAAGTGCTGGCATCAAGGGTGTGTACCACTATGCACAAAGAAAGAAAACTTCTGAAAGACAGCAATGAAAGTAAAAGGAACTATATATCCTCTGTCAGACAGAAGGATTCACTGTCACAAATAATTCAAAAAGATCAAAAGCCCACACATAAATGGCTGAAACTATAAAACTGCTGGGCACAGGGGAAGCTTCATCATACTGGATTTGCTCATGTTTCCTTTTTCAAAGGAAAACAGTGGCAAATTAGGTGTCAGAACACAACACAACCAACAGAATAAAATGGCAAGCCTGGAACAGACAGAAAGACCTGCATATCATTTATTTGATAAAGGGCTAATGTCCTGAATATACAGCGAATGCCTTCATCTCAGCAAAAACACCACTACCTTTCAATGGACCAAGAACTCGAATAAATATTTCTTCAAAGAAGTATACAGACTACATAAACACCTGAAATGATGCTTTTCCAGGCCAGCGAGATGGCTCTGCATGTAGAGCCCTTGTCAAAGCCTGGTGACCTGAGTTCAATCCCTGGAACCCACATCAAAGTGAAAGGAGAGAACAAACCACAAAGTTGTCCTTTGACCTCCACAGGCATGATAGCATGCGTACCTACACATACACATATACAATAATAGTAGTAATAATAATAGTAATTAGATACTTTTCATTACTACTCATCATGGAAATGCAAATCAAAACTATCTCACACCTATTAAGATGGTTATTGTTTTTTTTAATTTTTTTATTAATTTTTATTTATTTCTGTATGTGTATGAATGTACTGTCTGCATGCAAGTTTGTGCACCCATGTCGTGCAATGCCGCAGAGGTCAGAAGAGGGTGTCGGATTCCCCTGGAACTGGAGTTCTCCTGGAATTGGAGTTTCAGACGGTTCTCGGCTGCCATGTGGGTGCTGGGAATCGAACCCGGGTCCTCTGCAAGAGCGGTCAGCGCTCTTAACCGCTAGGCCATCTCTCCAGCCCCTAAGATGGTTATTATTAAAGACCCAAATGAATGTTAGTATGTGAAGAGACTGCTGCTGTGGGGATGTAAAACAGTAGCAGCTGTGGAAAACAATACTGTGCTTCCTCAGAAGGCCAGGTGTGCGGCTCATACCTTTAATCCCAGCGCTCCAGAGGCAGAGGCAGGAGAATCTCTTTCAGTAAGTTTGAGGCCTGCCTGGTCCATAGTGAGCTCCAGGCCAGCCAGGGGTACACAGTAAGACAGGGTCTAAAAACAAAATACTAATCCTAATACTAATAAACAGCAGAATTAATATACAATCCTGCAACTCTAAATAATATGCTTAAGATAAATGAAAGGAGGGACTTGAGCATAGAGACATTAATACAATGGTTAAAGAGTAGGAGCAACTTAAGTGTCCGTCAATGGGTGAATGATGTGCGCGTGCGTGCGTGTGCGTGCGTGCGTGCGTGTGCGCGTGCGCGTGCGCGTGTGCGTGTGCGTGTGTGTGTTTATTCAGTTTTTAAAAAGAATGAAATTCTGGGACATACTACAATGTGAATGAACCCTGAGCAAATTAGTGAAATAAGCTAGTTATGAATAGACAAGGCATGACTCCGCTTGTATGAGGTACTTAGAGTAGTCAAAGTCATACAAACAGTCGAATTCCAGCTGCCAGGGTCTGGTGGGGAGAGGGGATTTGAGGTGTGTAGTGGGTACAGAGATGTAAGTCTGCAAGATCAAAAGAGCTCTGGAGACTGTGCTACATAGGAATAGACTACTGAACAGGTGGAGTGCTTGCAACCCCAGCACTGCATAATGGGATGTGCTGGTACATGACTGCGATCCCAGCACTCCGGGGGAGAAGGCAGGACGGTCAGAAGTTCAAGGTCATCCTTAACATAGCAAGTTTGAGGCAAGCCTGGCATACATGAGCCCTTGGGTGGGGGAGGGGGAAGACTACTGAAGAGTATACGAGTTAAAATGGTTAAGATGGTATTTTTTTTAAGACGGTATATTTTGTTATGTGTATTTTACCACAATGTTGTTGTTAGAGTTTTCTTTTTTTATCGTTTTGATACAGTGTCGCCCTGTAGCCCTGGCCTGGACTCAGTATGGAGATCGGACTGACCTCAGTCTCATAGAGATCCACATGCCTCTCTCTCTCCAGTGTTGGGATGAAGGGTGTGTACCACCATGCCTGACTTTTACCACAGTTTTAAAGAGTGCATTAAAAAATTAATTGACGGGGGCCGGAGAGATGGCCTAGCGGTTAAGAGCACTGACTGCTCTTGCAGAGGATCCAGGTTTCCACATGGCTGCTGAGAACTGTCTTTAACTCCAGTTCCAAGGGAATCCAACGCCCTCTTTTGACCTCCATGTCATTGCACAACACAGGTGCACCAACCTACATGCAGACAATACATTCACACACATAAAAAAAAATAAAAATGCATTAAAAAAGTTATTTGACATATTTCTAATATGACACATGATTGTCAATTCTCCATAAATTTCAGTCTGGAGAATAGGAAGGAATAGGAGGAAGGCAGGAGGGAGGAAGAAAGGAAAGAAGGAGGGAAGGAGGAGGGAGGAGTGGCTTTTCCGTGTCTGGTACCATGCTAGGCACCTGATGATCACAGTGCCTGGATGACTCGGAGGTGGCAGGGTAGCCCAGTTATTTGCTCACATTCTTATCATCACTATTCCTTTTTAGGGGGTATTTTTTTGTTTTTTTGTTTGTTTTTTAAGAGATTCTACAATATAAGAGCACAGTTGTTTTCAGATCACATTGAGGTTGCTCAGTTTGCCATACAATTAGGTAACTGGTGCTAGCATCCACAGATGAGGGATACCATTCATCGTTTGTTTTTCTAGGACTGTGTTACTTCACTTAACATAATATCTTCTAGTTTCATCCATTTACCTGCAAAATTCATGATGTCATTTTTCTTTACTGCTGCATAGAACTCCATTGTGTAGTTGTATCACATTTTCTCTATCCACTCGTCAGTTGAGGGGCACTTGGGTTGGTTCTAACTCCTTGCTATTGTGAAGAGAGCTGCAATAAACATAGCTGTGCATGTAGCTCTGCAGTAAGATGAGTCTTGTGGGTACATACCCAGGAGTGGTATGGCTGGGTCAGGTGGCAAGTTCATTCCAAGTCTTCCAAGGGTTCTCCACACTGCTTTCCATAGTGGCTGTATGAGTTTACATTCCCACCAGCACTGGATGAGTGTTCCCCTTTCCCCACAACCTCTCCAGCACTTGGTATCATTTGTTTTCTTGATCCTAGCCAGTCTTATCGGAGTGAGATGATATCTTTAAAGTGGTTTCAATTTGCATTTCCTTAATTATTAGTGACACTGAACACTTTGTAAGATGTTTCTAGGCCATCTCCAATTCCTCGCTTGTGAAGTCTCTGTTCAGATCTTTGCTCCATCTACTGAGTGGGTCATTTGTTTACTTTCTTCTTTGTTTTTTTGAGTAGTTATATATTCTGGAAATCAATGCTTTGTCAGATGTATCTGCAGTGAAGGTTTCCTCCCACTCTGTGGGATTTCTCTTCACTTCCTTGATTGTTTCTTTTGATGTACAGAAGCTTTTGAGTTTAATGATGTCCCATTTGTCAATTGTCGACCTTAATTCTTGCACAGCTGCTGTCTGATTTAGGAAGTCTTTTCCTATTGCCTATGTCTTGTAGTCCTGGCTGCCAACTTTTTCTTCTATCGCCTTCAGAGTTTGGGGTTTTCACATTGAGGTCTTTGATCCATCTGGAGTTGACGTTTGTACAGGGTGAGAGGTAGGGGGTTTAATTTCATTTTTCTACATGTGGTGATCCAGTTTTGCCAACACCACTTGCTGAAGATGCTGTCTTTCCTCCATTGTGTCTTCTTGGCCCCCTTATCAAATATGAGGTGGCTGAAATTCTATGTGCTCAAGTTTGGATCTTTGGTTTTGTTCCATTGGTCAACAGGTCTGGTTTTGTGCCAGTACCAAGCTGTTTTTATGACTATAGCCCTGTAGTATAGTTTGAAGTCTGGTATAGAGATCCCCCTGTGTAGCTCTTTTCACTCAGGGTTGCTTTGGCTATTTGAGGTCTTTTGTTTTTCCAAATGAAATTAATGACTTTTTTTTTCCAAGCCTGTGAAGAAACTCTTGGAGATTTTAATTGGGATTGCATTAAATCTGTACAAGAGTTTGGGTAGAATGGACGTTTTTACTATATTAATTTTCCCAATCCATGAGCATGGGAGGTTTTTCCATCTTCCGATGTCTTCTTCAATTTCCTTCTTCAGGGGGTTAAAATTTTTATTGTAGAGATCTTTGATGTCTTTGGTTAGATTTGTTCCTAGTATTTTATTGTTTTTGAGGCTATTGTGAGTGGAAAGCTCTCCTTGAATTTCTTCTTCAGTTGCTTGTTGTTGGTGTAAAGAAAGGCTACTGATTTTTCTAGGTTAATTTTGTATCCTGCCACTTTGCTGAAGCTCTTAATAGTTTCTGGGAGTTTTCTGGTGCAGGTTTTAGCATCCCTTAAGTAAACAATCATATCATCAGCAAAAAGGGACAGCTTGACTTCTTCTTTTCCAATTAATACTCCTTTAATTTCCTTTTCTTGCCTTATTGCCCTAGCAAGTGTTTCAAGCACTATATTGAAGAGGAGTGGTGACAGGGGGCAGCCTTGCTGAGTTTCTACCTTTAAAGGGAATGCATCTGTCATTTCCCCATTTAGGATGATATTGGCTGTGGGTTTCCTGTATATGGCTTTGATTACATTGAGGAATGATCCCTCCAATCCAATTCCCTCTAGGACTTTAAGCATGAAGGGATGCTGGATTTTGTCAAAGGCTTTTTCCACATCAATTGAGATGATCCTGTGGTTTTTGTCTTTCAGTCCGTTTATATGTTTTATGATATTTATTGATTTTCATGTGTTGAGCCATCCCTGCATCTCTGGTATGAATCCAACTTGGTCGTGATGGATAATCTTCTTGATGTGGTTCTGTATGTGGTTTTCAAGTATTTTGTTGAGGATTTTTGCATCTGTGTTCATTAATGAATGGGTCTATAGTTCTCCTTTTTGGTTGTATCTTTGCCTGGGTTTTGGTATTAGAGTGATGCTGGCTTCATAGAAGGAATTTGGGAGAATTCCCTCTGTATCCTTCTAAACAATTTGAGTACTAATGGTTGTAAGTCTTTTTGAAATGTTTTATAGAATTGTGCTGTGAAACCATCTGGGCCTGGGCTTCTTTTAGTTGGAAAGTTTCTTATTACATCTTCAATTTCTTCATTATTATGGGTATGTTTAAGCTGTCAATCTCTTCTCTTTAGTGATTCCCAGGATTTCAGATATTCATCCATTTCTCCTACGTTTTCAAATTTAGTAGAGTATAGGTTTTTGAAGTATTCCTGTATGATTGTCTGGATCTTTTCATTGTCTGTTATGATATTTCCCCTTTCATCATGGATTGTACTGATTTGGAGTTATTCCTTCTTTCTTTTGGTTAACTAGGCTAGAGGTCTATCTATCTTGTTTATTCTCTCAAAGAACCAACTTTTGGATTCATTGTTTTTTTTGTATGGTTTTCTTTGTTTCTATTTCATTGGTTTCTGCTCTGATTTTTGTTATTTTTTCCTGTCTGTTGCATTTAGGATTCATTTGCTGTTGTCTCTCAAGCGTTTTTAGCTGTAGTGTTAGATCATTCACTTGTGCTCTTCTTTTTTTCTGATGTAGGCACCCAGCTCTTAGGACTCCGTTTTGTTTTTTTGTTTTTTTTTTTTTGGTTTTGTTTTGTTTTGTTTTTTGGTGCCATGCTTTTATTCAAATAAAAAGGGAAAACTACACTGTACCAGGAAATAGCAAATCTGACAGCATTTTACAGCACAGCATCCTCTACTCTCGAGTGGACAGTAAGCACACCATACACTGCACATTGCCTGAAGTGTCCATCAAGTCAGATAAAAAAGCTAACTGTGGCTTTAAATAGCCAAATAAAAACTGTAACAGTCCTCCTAAAACAAAATTGAAAAACGGAGAATGAAAAGCTTCCCAAAGTTGTGTTAAGTAGCAGAATTCAACAGGCTACACTGGTAACCTTGACACGTATTTGGCAAATTTAACTCAATAATGACCATGGTAATTTGACTTCCAATGTGTTAAGGTTGACAGAAATTTCCAAACTTTATGAAATGGCATCTATTCACTTATATAATTTTAAAACATAATTTTTAAAAACCTTCACCATAATAAAAAAATCTGCAGACTAAAGAAATATCTGTATTCCTTTTGCATTAATAAAGTAAAGTCTTATACTGAGAGCAATTAATTTTGTGGCAATCATCACATTCTACCCTTAGACACTGTAGACATTCAATTCAACTGCTGACACACACAAATTTAAGAATAGAGGACAGTTCTGTTTAGTATTAATTAGTTTTTCCAATGTCTTACACCCAGTTTTTCTTTATTTAGAATTTAGCTGATAGCAGAAAAGACTGCTTTCATAAGGTAAACTTAATTGTCTGAAAACAATTTTAGTATATAATGTAAGAAGCTTACTAAATTCTTTTGTCTATTAGTCACCTCATTTAAATTCAATTTAAAAAATTTTAAACTAGTCTTTATCTTAAGCATGTATTTGCTTTGATCATTTCCTTCTAGTTGTGATAAAAATTGGTGTCTGAGGGGCTGGAGAGATGGCCTAGCGGTTAAGAGCACTGACTGCTCTTGCAGAGGACCCAGGTTCGATCCCCAGCACTCACATGGCGGCTAAGAACCATCTGTAACTCCAATTCCAAGAGAACTCCAATTCCAGGGGAATCCGAGACCCTCTCTGACCTCTGTGGCATTGCATGACATGGGTGCACAAACCTACAAGCAGACAGTACATTCATACACATAAAAAATAAAACTAAAAAAAAAATTGGTGTCTGAAAGGTAAAATGTGCAGTTCACCATTTTTAATATTCATATATTATATACACAGCATGTATACACTTAAAATATAAGAGTTACATATCCTGGTCTATCCTTGTCTCTTACATGCAAGCAGTAGGTCACAAATAGTTTTGAGCTACACATATATTTTGCACAAGTATTGGAAAAAAATCTGTGAAAAATTTTTTTACAGTTTTAACAAATATACATAAATATAAGAATATAAATTATAGTAAAATATTGACAGCATTTGAGAAAATGTTGGAAACCCAGATGCACTGAAGCCTAAAGGCCTTATAGTAATAGAAAAGTACAGCCCAGGGACAGCTCATTCCTATTCTCTTTCTTTTTAAATAAGTAAATACATCATGAGACATGAGTTCTTTCTCTAAATAACTCAGATAAATGTTTATATTTTCATTTCTACATACCATGGAAGAAAACAAACTATACGTCTCATTTATAATACAGTGAGTCTTCCCCCCTCCACTAGTTTATACAGTTATCACAACACTGAAACATAACAGGGCCACATAATCATTCAAGTCTTTTCCTGAGAATGAAGATTTCCCCCAATTAACCCTCTGATATACTGCTAAAGAACAAAGATCGTGGAGAGGAGAATCCAAGTGTGTCTTTATTCTAAGCTGCTCCACTTGAAAAGGATTGAAAAGAAGAAAACCCAATATAAGTAAAATGACATGAAGCCACTTTAAAAATAACTGTAGCCCTTGGTACATGTTTAAAAATTCTATGTATAATTTTTATATCAGTTATAAATATAATGTAAAGACCCCTAAGAATTAGCTTCAGGAAGTCTTACATTTTTCATACTAAAAGACTACTCTCAAAGTGTCATTCACTTTTGCCAGCTTATAAAGTGACTTACTTTAAAAAGAGTTAGAAAGCTTTCTTTTTTTCTGTTAAAAGAACAAACAGTCTAAACTATTATGAGTTGGCCAGAAATGGTGTAAATACAGCACTGATTTAATCAGCAACTTCTTATAAGATATTCTTGGTTAAGCTCACATGGTTTAAAGTTAACCTACTAACAGCTCTTTATAATACCTCCTCTTATTTAATAGAGAAATGTTAATACTTGACTGAATAATAAATACAGAATTGCAAATACTTAAGAATAATTTTTGCAAACGATGTAACACCATTAAAATAGGAGGGTTACTGTAAATATAACACTAGTGTTTCTCTTAACCTCTTTTTTTTTTTTTTTTTTTTTTTGTGTCTTTTGATCGAGACAAGGTCTACCGGGGTGTAGGCCCCAGCTGTCCTGGAACTCACTCTGTATGAGGCCAGGCTGTCCTTAACTCACAAGATCCCCTTGCCCTGGCTGCCTGAGTGGCTAGGATTAAAGGGCGTGTGCCACCACACGCCCCGGCTCTCTTAACACTCTTAAGAAAAGTGCGAAAAAGTTACTTCTCAAGTGTATATACTTCTACAGGTCATATCCCACATGGTAAAAATACAAAAGCATCTTAGTAAACCTCCAGGAGAAAGAAAAGTAACAAAAATAAACCATCTAAAGACAAGCATGTACAGTAAAAGGTAAAAAAAACAAAAAAAAAAAACAAAAAAAAACAAAAAAAAAACACCCAAATATAGAATCATAATTTGAAGTCCAGCCATATTTCAACCATACGTCCCACTGTGTCCATGAGAATTCAGTGCTTCAAGTTCTAACACCAAGAAGGTGAACCTGGTAACAAAAATCTCCATTTGTGAGTCAAAAATTTCCATCATCACTTGGACTTACCACCTACATGAAAAATCTTCTGCACTCTTCGGTGGCTTCTGGAACAGAATACACAGGACCAAAGCTCTACAAGGACTGCTTTTAAAGTATCCCATAGGTTGTTGTGTTGTGTTATCATGGTCATAGTCAGTTCCAGGTAAGCTTCTATTTCTTTCTTATCTCTTCCTTGAACCAATCATTATTCAAGAGTGTGTATTTAGTGTTGTGAAATTCTCGCGTCAGCTAGTAGGGAGGAAAACGGAGGGCTTATCCGGGTGTTTGATTAGTGAACTTTATTGGAGCATTGTGGTCTGATAGAAATGCATGAAATTATTTAAGTCTTTTTGTATATGTGGAGGGTGAGTCTGTGTCCCCAGTAAGTGGTGAAATTTAGAGAATGGTGCCATGGGGTGCTGATTTGAAAGTGTATTCTCTGGTATAGAGGTGGAATATTCCAGTAGATGTTGGTGAGGTCCATTTGGTGTAGTATATCATTTAGTTCAGATGTCTCGAAGAGAGAAAAATCTGATTTTATTCTTTGTCCGGTGACCTGTCCAAAGAGGGGCTCTGGGGTATGTGAAGGTGGACCCCCTACTAAGAATGGAGATGTAACTGGGGGTTAAGTCTTGTGCTTTGTGGTCCGGGAGAAATTTTTTTATTGAAGTTTTGTGCACTGGAGTTTGGTGTTTATATGTTCATGATTGTGAATCTTCATGGTCAATCATTGTTCCTTTGATAAAAATGTATGGCCGTGAGTCTTCTTTGTCTCTCTCAATTTGTCTGTTGATTTTCTGTTTACTTTAAGGTCTATTTTTATGATATTAGAATAGCAACACGNGAGAGTTTCTTTTCTGATCTTGTCTGTTTGGAGTTCTATGTGCTTCTTGTATTTGTATTGGTTTGTCTTTTTTTAGTTTGGGGAAATTTTCATCTATTATTCTGTTGAAGATCTGATCAATACCATTCTCTTGGGATTCTTCTCCTTTCTCTATTCCTATGATGCGGAGGTTTGATCTTTTCATAGTGTCCCACAATTCCTGGTCATCACCATTCCTATGGCCTGAGTGGAGACACATCCAAAATCATCCCAACTCCCACAGCCCATATCCTTTGTACATACTATTCACAGGAAACCATTCCTGCCCTTCTCTAGACATGCAAAAGGCTAAGCAGGCTGCTTTTACCTGTGTTAGAAGATGTCTTACACTACAACTGCCTAAATTTCTATCATTAGTGATTCATTTTGCATGAGTTGGTGCTGCTCTCTTCCTCTCTCTTTCCTTACTTGTCAAGATGTCAGATTCTCATTGAATTACTCCAGCAGCAATGGTGGAGAGTGGGCAGCAGACGGACTCCAGGCCAGGAGATGGAAGAAATGTGAACATCTAGGCAGTGATGGTGTAGGGATGAAACAGAGAGAGGAGAATCCACTAGGAGGGCAGGAACAAGCCTTTGCCCATCCTTCTTTACCAACAAAGAGCACAGGAAGGCTCAGGAAAACCAAAGTTGTGCTTCAGGCCGGGAATAGTGGACTAAGAATGATGGAGGTGGAAAGGGGAAAAGATACCTGTACATCACAGCAATTCTGGTCCACAGGCTCTGCTGAGGGCTTGAGACACATGACCTCACTGATTCTAAGCAACCAAGAGTTCAATGAATAGAGGACGGGACAGGAAGCTCCTGGCCGCTAGCAACTTTCCCAAGGACACAGCAAACATTTGGACCTAGGTCTACCCAACTGCCCTCTGCCCTGGAAGGGTACTGAAATGAAAACATTTGCATGATTCTGCTTAGGATCTTAGACTCATAGTAGCAGATGTGAACTGAAGCCAGCTGTGTACTAGGCATTGGTCTACATGTTTCCTGTGAGTTAATTCCATGTGAAGCAGACAGTCTCTCAGCCCCATTTTACAGGTAAAGGCACTGAGCACAGAGCACTCTCATCTGGTCAGAGATGGATGTCCTGGACCATTTCACTTCTATGTGAATGTAAAGGAAGCTGTAATAAAGCTAGAGGTGACTGAGCGAAGCTCTGGCCATGATGGGGAAGGAGAGAAGGAGCCTGTAGGTTCCCGAGTGTCAACTCCAGGAAACCACAGGGTCCTGGCGCTGGAGACCATCAAGCCCGACGTCTTCCAGATGGAGCCCATCCTATTTGTGGAGGAACTTTGGGGCAGTAATACAGCAATAGACACTTGCAAATACTTGATAGTGACTACACATCTGTTGGAAGCTTTCTGTTCTTTTCTGGATGTGGAGAAAGACTGGCTATGACAGGCTGCTCTCATCCTGGGACATTTACTTTCTTCATATGGACCTGACTGATGTGTCACACGGATGTGACTGCTTCACAGTTTGGGGCAAAGGAGATCTGGCTCATTACAGAGCACTGTGGCTTCCAGATGCCGTGCCTTCAGGAACTTTGGGTCTAATCCATCATCTCTTTCTTGCTGGCATTCCTCCGCTCCCACAGTCAGAAGCCATTTTCCACCCTCGCTTCCTGCTCTGCACCTGATAGGAACCCTTACTCCTCCTTGGCATGTTCATCTTGTTTACTCCTCCTTGGCACGTTCATCTCCCTTACTCCTCCTTGGCACATTCATCTCCCTTACTCCTCCTTGGCACATTCATCTCCCTTACTCCTCCTTGGCACGTTCATCTCCCTTACTCCTCCTTGGCACGTTCATCTCCCTTACTCCTCCTTGGCACATTCATCTCCCTTACTCCTCCTTGGCACGTTCATCTTCCTTACTCCTCTTTAGCACGTTCATCTCCCTTACTCCTCCTTGGCACGTTCATCTCCCTTACTCCTCCTTGGCACGTTCATCTCCCTTACTCCTCCTTGGCACGTTCATCTCCCTTACTCCTCCTTGGCACGTTCATCTCCCTTACTCCTCCTTGGCACGTTCATCTCCCTTACTCCTCCTTGGCACGTTCATCTCCCTTACTCCTCCTTGGCACGTTCATCTCCCTTACTCCTCCTTGGCACGTTCATCTCCCTTACTCCTCCTTGGCACGTTCATCTCCCTTACTCCTCCTTGGCACGTTCATCTCCCTTACTCCTCCTTGGCACGTTCATCTCCCTTACTCCTCCTTGGCACGTTCATCTCCCTTACTCCTCCTTGGCACGTTCATCTCCCTTACTCCTCCTTGGCACGTTCATCTCCCTTACTCCTCCTTGGCACGTTCATCTCCCTTACTCCTCCTTGGCACGTTCATCTCCCTTACTCCTCCTTGGCACGTTCATCTCCCTTACTCCTCCTTGGCACGTTCATCTCCCTTACTCCTCCTTGGCACGTTCATCTCCCTTACTCCTCCTTGGCACGTTCATCTCCCTTACTCCTCCTTGGCACGTTCATCTCCCTTACTCCTCCTTGGCACGTTCATCTCCCTTACTCCTCCTTGGCACGTTCATCTCCCTTACTCCTCCTTGGCACGTTCATCTCCCTTACTCCTCCTTGGCACGTTCATCTCCCTTACTCCTCCTTGGCACGTTCATCTCCCTTACTCCTCCTTGGCACGTTCATCTCCCTTACTCCTCCTTGGCACGTTCATCTCCCTTACTCCTCCTTGGCACGTTCATCTTCCTTACTCCTCCTGGGCATGTTCATCTTCTTTACTCTGTTTCCCCCACTCTTATTTTCTTGCCCAATTATATAAGAAAAAACTCCCACCTCTCCCCATTCTCCTCTCACGAATCTGGCTTATTAGAGACAGTAAAAGTTCCCTAATGAGAAGAGGAGCCCCTGAGACAGGAATGGGGTTTATATTTTAAGTGTTTTTCACATTTATTTATTGTGCGTGCGTGTGTGTTCAAGGCATGTGCTGCACAAATATGGAGGTCAGAGGACAACTTGCAGCAGTCAGTTCTCTCCTTTTACCATGTGGTTTCTAGGACTGAACTCAGATCATCAGGCTTGGTGGCAAGTGATCTAACCCACTGAGCCATCTTGCCGGCCTGGTTTTACAAGTTTTTATGAAGCAGACACTGATTTCAAGCTTCCTGTTTGACCATGCATGTCTGGGACTCTCTGGAACTCTAAAGGACAATTTACTAAGATATTGAGGCATTGGGCACTGATGCTGTATCTTTAAATAAGCTTTATTTATAGAGATAGGAAAATAGATATTTCTATAAATATAGGGGGAATGGTGGGTCTACGCATACAGTCTAAATTGAAAGTCAATACCGAAGGGCCAGTGTGGAGGGTTTGAAACTGTATCTAAATCAGACAGGTATGGGTTCAGGAAACCCAGACTTCAGCTGGCACAAAATCTCTATTGGAGCTGGGTAGAGTTGGAATCATGGCTGATTACAGTTAGGCCCTGAAGTGGCTATGCATATTGATGGGGTGGGTGCCTGATCCCCTTTAGTACTTTCCTTTAATGAAGCTTGGTGGGTAACCTTTGATGAGATGGGAAAGTTTGGCAAGATAATTTGGGAGAGAAAACAAAACAAAACATAATGAAAGTTCTGTTTTGTCCAGCTATAATCCCTTCTGACCCCGTGGAGAGCTGCACCTCATTTGGTCTTGACATTTGGGATTCATGGAGTAGTGATCAGGGAGGATCCTGTGAAGAGTCCAGGAGCTCAGCCCAGGGCACTCAGTATCCTGAGGTGACTCAGGAGGGATCGTGAGGACAGTAAGAAAAGGCAGCACATGGAGAGGGAGGGGGTGATGGCACAGAAACTGACCAAGAGTTTCCAGGAGTGTGGGTGCTGCACCCAACCCACGGTTCTTTTCTCCATTCTTCCCGTGCAGTGTGCCTATGCATCCCAGATATTGTACAGAAAATGAGTGTAAGAGACTCTGAAGGGCAGAAGAAGGCAGATCAGCTAGAGATCGTGGGAAAAAGGAACAGCAGGAAGACACAGAGAATAGTTCCCTGGGCTTTCTTTTTGCTGAACATGTTCCAGGCTTGGAAATGAAGAGGACCAACCTAGAAAATCCAATGGATACCAATGGACAAAGCTGACTTTCTCTAGCCCAAGGATGAGGAGAGAGGCAGCTTTTAGAAAATGGATTTAGGGGCTGGAGAGATAGCCTAGCAGTTAAGAGCACCAATTGCTCTTGCAGAGGACCCGGGTTTGATCCCCAGCACCCACATGGCGGCTGAGAACCGTCTGTAACTCCAATCCCAGGAGCACTCCCGTTCCAGGGGAATCTGATGCCCTCTTCTGACCTCCTCGGCATTGCACGACACGGGGGCACAAACCTACATGCAGACAGTACATTCATACACATACAAAATAAATAAATGAATAATTTTTTAAAAGTTTAAAAAAAGAAAATGGATTTATTCCATCTGAACTCTATAGAGAAAATTCGGCATCACTTCTACCAGTGAAGATAAGGGCAAGGCCTACACTTCTACTCTGGCCACCTATATAGAGGCTCCCCACACCCCTGCTAGGGTACTGTCTGAGAAAGCCAAGCAGGAGGGAGGTCTTTCATCCTCACAGTAGTCATAATACCTTCCCACCCTGGGAACCTCATCAGCAGGCAGTGGGACTTCTAACTCACCAGAAAAATAAGAATTCCCATTCCCCATTGGGTGATGTTAGGAAAGCCAGGGCGGAGTTAGGATTCTCGCTGCTTCAGCCAGTAATGAGGGTGCCGCCTTTTCCCACTACTCTGGTTGATGCACTTCTGCCCCTCCCAGCCAGAGAGGCACCAGTGGAGGCCTAACAGGAAGCTGGACCACTCCACCCAGTAGTGTGTGCACCCTCCCTGCTATCAGTAGAGGCTGAGTGTGAAACCAGGACTTCCCTCCCACACCTGGCAGTAATGAGGAAAGGATCTCCACTTCCCTTCAGAGACACAACACCCAAGTTTCAATCTAAATAACTTGTCATGGAGCTGGGGAAATAAATGGCTGGGTTAGTAAAGTGCCTGCTATGCAAGCTTGAGGATCTGAGTTCAGACCCCAGCACCCACACAAAAAGTCCAGAGTATTGGCACTGGAATGGACTTGGGGGTCCCTGAAGCTCACTGGATAGTCAACCTAGCTGAATCCAAGAACTTTAGATTCAGTGATATAGACTCTGTCTCAGAAAATGGCAGAGAACAATTGGGGAAAGACACCTGATGCCCACTTTTGGCTTCCACATGCACACAAATTCAGATACATGCATGCATGTGCACACCCACTAACAACTGCATACAGAACACATCATACAATATATGCACCACATCACATCACATCACACCACATCACATCACACCACACCACATCACATCACATCACACCACATCACATCACACCACATCACATCACATACACATAAAAAATTTTAAAACATGTCACATCAAGAACAAGGAAAATCTCAAACTAAATTTAGAGTCAATAGACAGGCAGCTGGAGAGAGGGCTCAGCAGTTAAGAACACTTGATGTGTCGGATTCCCCTGGAACTGGAGTTCTCCTGGAATGGGACTTTCAGACGGTTCTTGGCCACCATGTGGGTGCTGGGGATCGAACGCGGGTCCTCTGCAAGAGCGGTAGACACTCTTAACCGCTAGGCCATCACAGACCTGTATGCAGACAGTACATTCCTACACATACAGAAATAAGTTTAAAAAAAATGATATATAAAAAAGAAACACTTGATGCTCATGCAGAGGACCCAAGTTTGGTTCCCCTGTCAGTGAGAGTTTGGTTCATCCTGTCAGTGAGCTCACAACCACCTGTAACTTCAGCTTCATGGAATCTGATGTCCTCTTCTGACTCCACAGGTACTGTGTGCAGGCAATAAAGCCCCACACAGACACATACACATACACCTAAAAATAAAATAATTGAGTGGACCAATGGCTCAGTGGTTAAGAGCACGGGCCGCTCTTGCAGAAGACGCAGGTCTGGTTCCCAGCACCCACATGGCAGCTAACAACGATCTATAGCTACAGTTCTAGAAGATTCTATGCCCTCTTCTGGTCTCCATAGGCATTACATGCAAAGGTGCACTTACATGCAGGAAAAACTTCCATACACATGAAAAAGTAGAAAATAAATAAAATTTTAAAAAATTAAAAAGTTTCCAGGTGTGGTGGTGCATGCCTTTAATCTCAGCACTCAGGCAGAGGCAGGCAGATCTCTGTGAGTCCAAGGCCAGCCTGGTCTACATAGTGAGTTCCAGGCCAGCTGGGGCTTTGGGGAGAAAAGGCCCCCTCCCAAAAAAAGTCAATAGGTGCTACTACGACAATGACTAAGATGACAGATGACAAAATTTTAAAAGCAGTCATGAAAGGAAATGCTTCAATGAGTAATTATAAACTCCCCAAGGAAAGAAAGAAAGAAAGAAAGAAAGAAAGAAAGAAAGAAAGCTGAATGAAGAAATAGGAGTTAGAAATATCACTAAATTTTTAAATAAGAAATAAAATAACTAAAATAAAAAATTCAGTAGATGAGCACAACAACAGAATTTAGAGGAGAGAGGGGGAAACATATGAACTTGAACTTTGACTAGTAACATTATCTTTGGGAAATAAGAGAGAGAAGATCAACTCTGAGGCGTTAACAAGTGATCTAATACTTTTATCAGTGGAGTCCTAGTAAGAGAAGAGAAAGTGAACAGGACTGTAAAAATACTCAAAAACAATGGCTGAAAACTTTGAAAATTTGGCAACACACATAAAACCATAGATTCAAGAAGCTATTTGGGGGACTAGAGAGATGGCCTGGTGGTTAAGAGCGCCTGCCAACTGCTCTTGCAGAGGACCTGGGTTCGATCCCCAGCACCCACATAGCGGCTGAGAACCATCTTTAACTCCAGTTCCAGGGGAAACCGATGCCCTCTTCTGACCTCTGCGGCATTGCACAACATGGGTGCACCAACTTGCATGCAGACAGTACATTCATACACATAAAAAATAAATAAAATTTCGAATTGGAGTCTGAGCCGAAAAAAACAAATAAATAAAATTTTTAAAAAATTAAAAAAAAGAAGCTATTTGGGGGCTGGAAAGATGGCTAAGGGGTTAAGAGCACTTGCTGCTCTTCAATAGGACCTGAGTCTGGTTCCCAGCCTACATGTCCAGTGACTTGTGCTCACAGACACACACACACACACACACACACACACACACACCTTTAAAAAAATGTTTTTAAAGAAGTTTTGTGAACCATGAAGAATGCAAAGCCAAAGAATATATACCAGGTTACCTTTTTGGTCAGACATAAACAAACAAACAAAAAGACTAAGAAAAAGACGCAAAACATGTATGGCAGAAGGCATGAACTCTGGTGGGGAGGGGGGCAGAGAGGGGAAATACATTCGATTAAGAAATGTTAGCCATGCGTGCATGCCTTCAATCCTAGCACTTGGGAGGCAGAGGCAGGCAGATCTTTGTGAGTTCAAGTTCCAGGCCAGCTGGTGCTACAGGGAGACCCTGTCTCGAAAAGACCAAAAAAGAAATGTTGTGGGGGCTGAAGAGATGGCTCAGTGGTTAAGAGTACTGACTACTCTTGCAGAGGACCCAGGTTCAATTCCCAGCACCCACAGGGCTGCTAAGAACTGTTTTAGGGAGTAAAGGACCCAGCTCCAGGATGGCTCAGAGTAAAGGACCTGCCTCCAGGATGGATCAGAGAGCAAAGGACCAGACTCCAGGTCTGACTTCTAGAGACTGAGCTCAGGAATCTGCAAGGTGGTGGGAAGAGCCAACTCCCACGAATTGACCTCTGACCTCCACACACACGCTACTGCACACACATCCTACACACATGGTTACAACAAACACGTAGACGTGTATCACACCTTTAGTTTGCAGGCACCGCCTTCTATAACCTTCACCCAGTTCCCCAGGGCTGAAAGCTGTCATGGACGAGCCCTTTCATGAACACTTCCCCCAACTGGCACACTGAATTCACAAGTGACATCCATTCTACAATATATTTAAAATTCTAGGGCAACTTCTTTTGTGTAGCTATTCACATAAATTAAATTAGTTTTAATTGTTAAAAGAACCAACTTAGGCCAGGCGTGGTGGCTCCCGCCTTTAATCCCAGCATTCGGGAGGCAGAGGCAGGCGGATCTCTGGGAATTCAAGGCCAGCCTGGTCTACATAGAGAGCTCCAGGGCAACTGAGACTAAAGGGAGACCCTGTCTCAAAAAGACAAAGAAAAGTCCAAGTGGCAAGAGAGGCACAGTGCCTTCCTTGGGGGAGAACTCATTTGATGCCAAGATATTTTTCACCAGAAATTGTAAAGTTGAAAGGAAATGGAAAAAAAATTTCAAATGTTGAAAGAATATGGCCATCTACTCAGAATCCTATAACCAGAAAAAAATAGCACGTTAGGATTGAAAGAGAAATCTTTCTTTCAAATGAAAGAAATCTAAGAAATGTGTGTCTGTGCCCCTATCCTAAAAGAACAGAGATCTAAACTCTTCTACACATAAACAAGATGGTAATAGAAAACAATATTGGCACAGCACGAAGAAAAAAGAGGCAGAAATCCTAAAGACTTAAAACAGAATTTCCTTCTCTTGAGGTGTGTCTCTTAGATGATTCTAAGTCCAATAAGTGAAGCTGGGTGTGGTGACGCATGCCTTTAATCCCAGCACTTGAGAGGCAGAGGCAGGAGGATCTCTGTGAGTTCAAGGGCAGCCTGGTCTAAATAGTGAGTTCCAGGATAGCTGGGGCTACAGGGAGACCCTGTCTGAAAAAGACCAAAATAATAATAGCAATAATAAGTAAATAAATTTTTTAAAAGCTAAAACTACAAAGTTTTTAGAAAAAATGCAAGAAAATATTTTCATGATTTTGCACAAGGCAAAGATTTCTTGGGATACAAAAAGTATGAAACATGAGAAAGATTGATTGACAAGGTGGACTTCATAAAAATTCCAGAATCCTATTTTTTTGAAAGACACATTAAATAAAATTTTTAAAAAAGCCCGATCCCCAGGGCTGGAGAGATAGCCCAGTGGTTAAGAGCGCCGACCGCTCTTGCAGAGGACCCGGGTTTGATCCCCAGCACCCACATGGCGGCCAAGAACCATCTGAAACTCCAATTCCAGGAGAACTCCAGTTCCAGGGGAATCCGACACCCTCTTCTGACCTCCGTGGCATTGCACGACACGGGTGCACAACCTGCATGCAGACAGTACATTCATACACATACAGAAATAAATAAAATTAAAAAAAAAAAAGTCCGATCCCCAAAGTTGACACATCCCTAGGCTAAGGTAGCATCTTACTAACTGCAAAGTAGGTATCCTTATATTTACAGACAAATATCCCAGACACCACTCAATAAAGAAGTTTCTTTTGCATTAGATGAAGAATAGTACAGAGTCCCACAACTGGACACACAGACATGGTTTGTGAATTGCTCATGCCTAAATGACACATCTATAATGTAACCTGTACACTTAAGGCCCATACAACATAGACCAAGGAGCCAAGAGAACATAAATCAACCTCTTAACTCTCATTAAGGAAGCCCCTCCCCAATGCAACATGGCCAAACCTCGGAGATTAGGCATCTACAGAGTGTGGGTCCATGGACAGGTCGCCTATATTCAGTTTCACCCACCCAGGGCTCAGGGAACATTTCAGAAGGGGGGGAAGGAGGTAGTGGAAGACCAAATGGAAATGAATCCTCCAAGCTCCTGGGACCCACAGCATTGGTGTCAGCATGCACAAGACCCAGGCAAGCTCAGCCAGATAAAAACCCAGCACAGAACTGCGGAAATGGATAGCAGAGCACAATCTTAGCTGAAGAAATATGGCAACTGATCACAGTCAGGTGAGGAAGAACTGACCTTCTTTAAGAGAGGGACTCCAAATAGTCTGACTAGAGCTCAGAGAATGAACTGGTACTGAGGAATGGCTTGGGTGAGTAATTTGGCACCACAGATCCTAAACAAAAAAAATGATAGACTGTAGAGGGGGCACTTAGGAGAGTGTCAATGGAGAAGCAGGTATAAAGGCAATCAAGAATGATTGAAAAATTGTGTATGAAATACATAAGAAATTCAATAAAATTTTTTTATTTTTTAAGTTAATTTTTATTGGGTGCATTTCATACATTTCTTAATCAAATTTAGACTCATTCCCCAATCCACGCCCACCCCTTATGTCCCCTCCCACCAGAGCTCATGGATTCTGTCATACATGTTAAGTCCTGTCTTGCATCTTTTTTTCAGTCTTCTATAACCTTTTTGATGCAAAAGTTTACTGTTTTGGTCAGTTCTTTGAATAGGTTTTTCTCTCTCTTTTTTGTTCCCTTTAGTTTTATATTATTCCAAAATATGCATATATATACTCCACACATAAATCAAAATGACAAATTCTGAAAATAAACTATAGGTTAATTCCAAAACACATTTAGAGATTCACATTTTAATAGTAAAGTTGGATTCAGGTAAAATGAAGTATAACTTTACATTCTTTTTTTTTTTTTAGAATATGAATACATATCTTCCATCCATATATGTTAATTACAATGTGTGAATACAAGCAGTAGGAAAACTCTAGAGCCCACTAATTTATAATAATAAAAAAAAGCCAGAAACTAGGAGAAAATCTCTCTCTCTCTTTCACACACACACACACACACACACACACACATACACTGACAAATTATTCCTATTGAGGAAGTAAACAGATACTTCACAAACAACAAAAGATGTACAAGTGGATAATAAGCACATTAAATTATTGTCATTACAATTAGTCATTAGCAAAATGCAGATTTAAAACCACAATGAAATGATCCAGCACTAGATAGAATATCTAAAATTAAAAATAATAATACAGCAGAGGCAGGCAGATCTCTGTGAGTTCAAGGCCAGCCTCGTCTACAGAGCAAGCTCCAGGCCAGCTGGGACTAAAGGGAGACCTTGTATCAAAAGACCAAAAAAAATAATAATAACAATACCAAGTTGATAAGGACATAGTAATCCTAATTGTTGATGCAATTACAAAATGTTATAAAGTTGAAAAGTGGTTTCACAATTTCACAAAACTAAACAATCACCCAACCTTTGACCCAATTAATCCATTCTTGTTGGCAGCCTGTCACACTGCTAACAGTGTGGCTCTACATCGCGCCTTAAAGATGGCGCCTTAAAGATGGCGCTGACTTCCTGAGATGGCTAGAGAACAACAACTAGCCACCTTTTCTGCATGTAGCCACCTCTTCCGCACTAGGGCAAAACTGTGCATGACTTTGAGCCCGCACACCTAATATTCTAATGAGGCATTGGCCCCTGTTGCGCTACGAGCCCATTCATTGTACATGCAAATGAGGCATCGGACGGTGCACCAATCCAGAGCATACCCGAACCCTCTAGACTGCTATATAAGCAGTGCCTCTTCCCCATTTCGGGGTCCTTCTCACAAGAGAGCTGTACACAATAAAGTTTGCTGCAGAAGAATCCTGTTGTCCACGTGAAGTTCTTGCCGGCGAGACTGCTGCGCACGACAAGTGGTGCCGAAGACCTGGGCCCGGGAACTTGCCATCGCTGGCGCCGAGAGGACCCTTCGCTTTAGAAGAGGATTCAGAACTGCGCTCAGGAAGTATTTTTTAAGGAAGAAGAAAATCCAATTTGGGTGCCTGAGCGATTAACAAGAAAAATAAAAGAACATGAAAAGATCAGTGATCCAGTTGCTGGTGATTCTCATGATCAGCCTCTGGATGACTCAGGCGGAGCCACGATGGGGGATCCTGTCAGTGTTCCCAAGACCAATGCCAATTCGTCATGATAGTAACTGGAGTGGTGAATTTGACAGCTTGATGAACCAGCTTCGTATGGCCATCGTTACTGTGAATTCTACCAGAATGGACACCTCAATTGCTGAAGGACTGGCTTCCTGGATTTCCACCGCTGTTTCACACTTCAAAGAATGGGCTGGGGTGATGGGATTTGGCTTACTCTTAGGTGGAGGGATTCTACTTATGCTCTGGATAATGTGTAGGCTCCGTGCCCAACATCGGCACGATAAGGTGGTCATTGCACAGGCCCTTGCAGCTTTGGAAGCAGGTTCCTCTGCTAACATCTGGCTTAGTATACTGGAGAAGTAGTCAATGACGGGTAAGACCTACTGCATGTATTTCCAACCTAAGACAGGGGGCAAATCAGCACTCATAACGGTGGAAGCTCGTAGGACGCTTCGCAGTTTTTACCGCTGAGACTGTCATCGGTGGGGGTTCATGGGACGCTATGGACCCTAACCGGTTGACGAGCTGTTTGTTATCCCAATGACGGGTAAGGTATACCTCTGCAGTGGCAACCTAAGACAGACATTCTCCCAGCCATATAATAGAAAAGGGGGAACTGTTGGCAGCCTGTCACACTGCTAACAGTGTGGCTCTACGTCGCGCCTTAAAGATGGCACCGACTTCCTGAGATGGCTAGAGAACAACAACTAGCCACCTTTTTTGCATGTAGTCACCTCTTCCGCACTAGGGCAAAACTGCGCATGACTTTGAGCCCGCACACCTAATATTCTAATGAGGCATTGGCCCCTGTTGCGCTATGAGCCCATGCATTGGACATGCAAATGAGGCATCGGACGGTGCACCAATCCAGAGCATACCCGAACCCTCTAGACTGCTATATAAGCAGTGCCTCTTCCCCATTTCAGGGTCCTTCTCACAAGAGAGCTGTACACAATAAAGTTTGCTGCAGAAGAATCCTGTTGTCCACGTGAAGTTCTTGCCGGCGAGACTGCTGCGCACGACACATTCTCTTGAACAAATAAGTGAAATTATATGTTGACAAAAGACTTGGGCAATATTGTTCATAGAGTTTTATTCATAATTGCCCTCCACTGGAGCCAATCTGGCCCATCAGTAGAAGGATGATTAAAGGTATTTGGTATATTCACAGTGTATTATTACTAAGCAATATAAGAAATATGAAAGAATTATGAATACATGTGATGACATGGATGTAAACCAAAAACATAGTGTGTGAATGACAGATGTTTTGTAGCTCTGCTTACAAGAAGTTTTAGAACAAACAAAACTAGTTTACAGAGAAATAAATCAAAATGATGGTCACTTCTGGAAGATACAGAGAAATGATGAGGAATGGGACGGAGGGAATGCTTACAGGCTCCTGCTCGAAAACTTGATTCCCAGGTTGTGCTTCTACTTTGAGGACTATGGAGTCTTAGAAGATGGGTTCTGGCCGACTAGGGCTAGACTTTCAAGGGAATAGCTGCTCCTGGTTTTAGCCTGTGCTCTGTTTCCTAGTGATGAAGCAGAGCTGGAGATATGGCTGTGTTAAGAATGCATACTGCTCTTCCACAGGACATGAGTTCAATTCCCAGTATCCATGTCTTGTGGCTTGCAACCACCTGTAACTGCAGCTCTAGGGGGATCTGAACTGAACTTGCTCTGTAAGACCAGGAAGAGCCCTTCTTAACCACTGAGCCATCTCTCCATCCCCCTTCTAATTCTTTTTAATGCATGCATACATTCGTGTGTGTGTGTGTGTGTGTGTGTGTGTGTGTGTGTGTGTGTGTAAGGAACCCCAACAGGATCACTGAAAAGTAATAAAGGTGGAATACTTCCTGCTTCTTCTTGGTCTCTGGCAGGAAGGCCTGATTTTTAACTCTGGCAGGGCTCCTTCAACTGTCCTGCTTCGAGCCATGCAGATCTGGACACTCATTATTTGGAGCCATAAGCCTATCAGCACCTAATTCTTTATTTAAGTTGACCAATACAAAGTCAGGGGAGGGGAAACCTCTGGAATCCTTACATCCCAGATTCTCCCCTGGGGACATTGGATTTCGGTTTCTGGGTCTCTTCTCCACTTTCTGTATGAATGTCGCATGTATGTATGTGTGATTTTATGTGTGTGGGGTGATCCTTTATCTTTCAATAAAAGTTCATTTGGTGTTGCTCTCTCTAGGTCTGAGATTTTTCCTGCCTTTTAATTCTTTGATTGGCTGAGAAAATGAATGCAATGATACCCTAGACTGATAATGATGTGTGTGTACATGTGTGTGTGTGTGTGTGTGTGTGTGTGTTTATAAATAGGTCACAGCGGGGCTGGAGAGATAGCTTAGCGGTTAAGAGCACCGACTGCTCTTGCAGAGGACCCAGGTTCGATCCCCAGCACCCACATGGTGGCTAAGAACCGTCTGTAACTCCAATTCCAGGAGAACTCCAGTTCCAGGGGAATCCGAGACCCTCTTCTGACCTCCACGGCATTGCACGACACGGGTGCACAGACTTGCATGCAGACAGTACATTCATACACATACAAAAATAAATAAAATTAATAAAAAAAAATAAAAAAAAATAGGTCACAGCAAGCACACTGTTTTATGAGACTCGTCTAAAAAAAAATCCTATCTACCGGCTGGAGAGATGGCCTAGCAGTTGAGAGCACCAACTGCTTTTGCAGAGGACCCGGGTTCGATCCCCGGCACCCACATGGCAGCTAGGAACTGTCTTTAATTCCAGTTCTAGGGGAATCCAGGACCCTCTTCTGACCTCTGAGGCATTGCACGACACAGGTGCACAGACCTGCATGCAGACAGTGCATTCATACACAAAAAGGAAAAAAAAATCCTATCTAATTGTACTAAGCCTTTGTAACCAAGGGTTCTGTATCCACAAGATTCAACCAATTGCAGATCTAACCCATTGAGAAGAAACATACATGGGTACTGAGCATGTACAGACTTCTTTCCTTATTGCTGTTTTCCAAATAATATGGTTTAAGGCATAATAATGTTTGCAGCATTCATGAGGTATTAGGTATTAAAAGCAATCTAGAGATTAAATTATACGAAAGTTACACACAACTACTGTCCCATCTTTTTTTTTTTTTTTTTTTTTTTTTTGGTCTTTTCGAGACAGGGTCTCCCTGTAGCCCCAGCTGTCCTGGAATTTGCTCTGTAGACCAGGCTGGCCTTGAACTCACAAAGATCCGCTTGCCTCTGCCTCCCAAGTGCTAGGATTAAAGGCGTGCGCCACCACGCCCGGCTCTGTCCCATCTTATATAAGGGACTTGAGCACCTGGTGATGTGGGTTTCTACAGGGGTATCCTACAACTAGGAGTGTCCCATCAATACCAAGAGATTGCTCCTGGCCCCCTTAAAACGTTCCTGTGGTTTTTTGTTGCCTTGGGACAAGTTCAGTGTCCTAACACAGGTTACAGGTGATCCCAGGAGATCTAGGCCTTTCATCCCTGGCCACCTTTACCTCAGCTCTTTCTGCTTGAAACATTGCATGCCCTTTGCCTGCTTCTCACTGGGTCCCAACATGCATTCATGCATTCTTTCATCTTGTTTGCAGCTTGTATCTTAAAAAATTTCTCTCTCTCTCTCTCTCTCTCTCTCTCTCTCTCTCTCTCTCTCTCTCCTCTTCCCCATCTCGTGTGTGTGTGTGTGGGGGGGTGTTATACGCAATGTACAAACCATAGACATCACTTGCTGGAGTCAGTTTTCTCCTCCCACAATACTGGTCCCAGGAATGAAACTCAGGTTCTCAGGCTTGGAAGCAACTGCCTTTACTTGCTGAGCCATCCTGCCAGCCCATAGCTCATTTCTTTAAGGAAGGTCTTCTGGAACCCCCTCCCCTACCCAGGCTGGGCTGGGTGCCCGAATACCTTGGCAGCTTCCACGGCCTGTCTACTTCCCCAGGTTTACAATGCACCTGCCTGTTTCTTCTCCTGGCCTTTCAGTTCTGACCACAGTGGCTGGTCCACCTGACCCCACAGCCTGCCATGGGGCCTGGACAGGCTCCTAGGACAGTTACTTGAGTATGCAAACTAAAGCCCCACCCAAATATGTGCCTGTGATGTTATGCCCATATGAGCAATAAGGGGTATTCCTCAGGCCTGAGGGGAAATCACACTACTGCAACACCCGAGTGAGTCAGTCCACAGAGGTGTCGATCAAGTCAGTTCCGGCCACCCACAGTGAGGGCACATTGCCTGGGACACCAGCTTTCTCCCTTATTTCCTCTGCTAAAGGCCAAAGGAAGAGTCTGGGGTCAGAACCCAAACTTCCTAGGAGCCACTCTTAACAAGAACATAAAGATAGGATAGTTTAGTGTGTTATGTGTTGTCCTCCCCTCTTACTCCATCCTCACACGAAGAAGGCAAACACCCCGGGGAAGGTCTAACATAGGGAAAAGAGTGATTCTGAGATCACAGAAGCTCCAGCAGGATGGGGTTTCCAATGGGATTTCATCTAATATTAAAATGTTTTTACATAGTTATTTATTTTTTTCTTTACTTTTTTTCCCCCTTTTCGAGATAGGGTGTCCCTGTAACCACAGCTGGCCTGGAACTCAGTATGCAGACCAAGGTGGCCTCTGTCTCAGAGATCTGCCTGCCTCTGTCTCCCCAAGTGCTGGGATTAAAGGCCTGTGCTACCATGCCTGGCTATTTTTTCCTTTTTTATAGAACTTAATTCTTTTTTTTAATTTTTTTAAATTTTTTTTTATATGTATGAATGCACTGTCTGCATGTAGGTTTGTGCACCCATGTCATGCAATGCCGTGGAAGTCAGAAGAGGGCATCGGATTCCCCTGGAACTGGAGTTAAAGACGATTCTCAGCCACCATGTGGGTGCTGGAGAATCGAATCCGGGTCCTCTGCAAGAGCAGTCGGCACTCTTAACTGCTAGGCCATCTCTCCAGCCCCCTAGAACTTAATTCTTAAAGTAATTTTAAGTTTTCAAAAATATTGAGCAAGCTGGAGAGATGGCTCCACAGTTAAGAGCACTGGCTGTTCTCACAGAAGACCCCAGTTCAAATCCCAGCACCCACATGGCAGCTAACAACCGCCATACTCTAGTTCCAGAGGATCTGACACCCTCTCTGTCACTGCAGGGACTGCATGACTTAGGTGCACTGACATACGTGCAGGCATAACACTCATACATATTAATAAATAAATAAATAATACTGAGCAAGAAGTACAGCTGCCATAAACTCCTTCCTTCCCCTCCCACCCAGTTTCCCTTATTATTAGTAACTTCTTCTATTATTGTGGTGCATTTGGTACAATGGATAGCCTGATATTGATTCATTTGCATTAACTAAATCCACAGCTTATATTAGGGTTCGCTACTGCAGAAATTTCATGGATTTTCCTCAATGCTGTCATTTTTCACTGGTCTTATGAGAATATTTTTGCTGCCCTGAAACTCTTCTGTGCTCTGTTTATCCTGCCACCTCTAGCATACTGTACTTTCTACTGAGGCTTTTCCAGAGCGTCGTGTGGTAGGAATTAAACAGTAGCCTTTTCAGACTTTTCTTTAACCTAGTAACATGCACTTAAAGTTCCCCTGTCTTCTCATGGCTTAATAGATCATTTCTTTCTATTTCTGAATAATGTTCCATTGTATGGTTGGGCCAGCTTGTTTACTCAGTCACCTATTTAAAAACATCATGGTTGCTTCCAATTTAGGGCAATCACAAATAAAATTACTATAAGCATTTAGTTTATGATAAGTTTATGATTCATTTTCTTACAAGCGTAAGCTTCTCTGTAGACATGTTTTCTAATTCATGTGGGTAAACATCTTTAAGTGCACAATTGTCAGATCATATGGTAAGAATATGCTTCGTTTTATAAGAAAGTGTCAAACTCTCTCCCAGAGTGGTTGATCTAGTCTGCATTCCCTCCAGCACACACCCAGGGCATTTTGCAGACCTGGAGCCCCACAGCCACAGGTGAAGTTTGCCCTGGAATCCAATGCCAGCTCTTCCACTCTGAGCAGCTCACTATAGACAAAGGAGAGGATGTGAACAAAATTGCACTGCACCATTGGCAAGGAAACCACTGAGCTTGTCTTGGAGCTGATTCATAAACTGGCTGCCCGGCACACAATCTACCAATTCTCGATTTTCCATACCTTTGGTGAGTATGACGGTTAATTTTATTGTCAGTTTGATAGGATCTACCCTCACCCATGATATAAGCCTCTTGCCATACCGGTAAGGTTGCCATACCTATACGGTATTATCTTGATTATGTTAAATGTGAGTGGTATCGTTCCCTGTGCTGGGGTCCTAGAATGCTTAGAAGGAAAAAGCTTGCTGAGCACTGAACATTCAGCATCCTCTGCTTCCTGGCTGCAGGTGCGATGTGACCAGCTACCGAAAGCTCCCGCCACCTTGACTTCTGCACCACAATGGGCTGTAGCACTGAACTGTGAACCAAAATAAACTAAGTCTCCTTTAAGTTGCTTTTGTTGGAGTATTTTAGCACAGCAAAAGAAAAAGTAACTAAGACAAGGGGGGAATTTATTCTGGGTTCACCGCCTGCATCAAGAACCACAAAGTGGAACTTTCTACCTCCCTAATACCCCAGGTTTCTGCAGCTGTCAACGAGCCCTACAACTTCATCCTTGGTATCCACACCACCATGGAGTCATGGAGCATGGATTACACTTTCATGACAGACAAAGAGGCCATCCACAACATCAGTCATTGAAACTTCAGTATTGAGTGCCAACCTACACTGACCTCAACTGCCTCATTAATCAGACAGTGTCTTCCATTACTACTTCCCTCAGATTTGATGGCACCCCACGTGTGGCTCTGACAGAATACCAGACAAACCTGGTGCCCCACCTTGTATCCACTTCTCTCTGACCACGTGTGTTCCTGTCATTTGTGTTGAAAAAGCTTATCACAAGCCGGGCGTGGTGGAGCACGCCTTTAATCCTAGCACTTGGGAGGCAGAGGCAAGCGGATCTTTGTGAGTTCAAGACCAGCCTGGTCTACAGAGTGAGTACCAGGACAGCTGGGGCTACAGGGAGACCCTGTCTCGAAAAGGCCAAAAAAAAAAGCTTATCATGAGCAGCTTTCTACAGCAGAGATTTCCCATCCAGCTAACACATAGTGGAATAGGCACTTGTTATAGTAAATGCATAATGTATCATAAAGATTCAGTTCCCAGGCTGGAGAGATGGCCTGGCAGTTAAGAGCGCTGACTGCTCTTGCAGAGGACCTGGGTTCGATCCCCAGCACCCACATGGCAGCTGAGAACCATCCTTAACTCCAGTTCCAGAGGAATCTGATGCCCTCTTCTGACCTCCCCATTGTGCGACACGGGTGCACAAACCTACATGCAGACAGTACATTCATACACATAAAAAAATAAATAAATAATTAAAAAATAAAGATTCGTTTCCCAAATATATCAGTGCTGACATTGCCACCACTGAAGCCAAGCTCAGCATCTGGTTTGTGGACTGAGGCCCCACTGGCTTCAAGATTGGCATTCATTGCCAGTTCCCAACTGTGGCTGAGCTATGGCAAGCAATGTGGGTGCTGCCATTGCTGAAGATTGCACACTCCTGGATCACAAGTTTGACCCAACATCTGCTAAGCCTGCCTTTGCCCACTGGTATGTGGGTGTGATGGGCCATTTTAAATGTCAAGTTGCTATAGCCGAGGATCACCTGAGAGCCTCAATTGGGGGTTACTCAGATCAGGTGGGCCTGTGGGGATGTCTGTGCAAGATTGTCTTGATTATTAATTGATGTAAAAAGACTCAGCCCAGGGCTGGAGAGATAGCCTAGCGGTTAAGAGCACCAACTGCTCTTGCAGAGGACCCGGGTTCGATCCCCAGCACCCACATGGCAGCTAAGAACCATCTGTAACTCCAATTCCAGGAGAACTCCAGTTCCACAGGAATCTGAGACCCTCTTCTGACCTCTGCACGACATGGGGTGCACAAACCTACATTCATACACATACAAAAATAAATAAAAATTTAAAAAAAAAAAAAAGACTCAGCCCATCGTGGGCAGAACCATTTCCTAGCCAGGGCATCTGGAGCTATATGAGACAGGAGAGCACACTAGATAAGAGCCAGAAGGCAGCACATGTGCGTTTGTTTCTGTCTTCTCCTGACTGTGGATATGATGGAATTAGCTGCTTGAGTTCCTGGCTTTACTTCCCCTAGGTGATGGATTGTAACCTGGAGGTGTAAGCCAAATAAGCCCTTTCTTTGCTAATTTGCTTTCACTCAGGGTATTTTATCACAGAAGCAGCAACAGAACCAGGACAGTGGGTAAGGGAATGGAGGATGGCGCATTTTCTGAGGCCCATGAAGTCATGGCTGCCCTAGAGAAGGGTCAGAAGACTGGTGTGGATTCCGCTGAATGAGAGGGTGAGGAAAGGAAGGATTACTAATTATCTACTCCCTTTCGCCTTGCATTATGTCACACTCCCCAAACTTTTGCTTTGCTATTTATTTATTTGTTTATTTATTTATTTATTTATTTATTTATTTTTGTCTTTTTTGAGACAGGGTCTCCCTGTAGCTCTGGCTGTCCTGAAACTCACTCTGTAGACCAGGCTGGCCTTGAACTCACAGAGCTCCACCTCCCTCTGCCTCCCAAGTGCTAGGATTAAAGGCGTGCGTCACCATGCCTGGCAACTTTATTTTTATTTATTTATTTATTTATTGGAGACAGGGTCTCCTTGTAGCCCCAGCTGTCTTGGAACTCACTCTGTAGACCAGGCTGGCCTTGAACTCACAAAGATCCCCTGCCTCTGCCTCCCAAGTGCTAGGATTAAAGGCATGTGCCACCATGCCCGGCTAAAGAGTGAAGCTTTTTTTTTTTTTTGAGACAGAGTCTCCCTATAGCCCCAGCTGGCCTGGAACTCACTCTGTAGACCAGGTTGACCTGGAACTCACAGAGATCTGCCTGCTTTTGCCTCCTAGGATCAAAGACATGCGCCACCAAGCCTGGCTTAAAGGTGGTTCTAAGCCGCCATGTGGGTGCTGGGAATCAAACTCCGGTCCTCTTAACCACTGAGCCATCTCTCCAGCCCCTGGCAACTTTATACTTTACTTTTAGGTCTATGATCCATTTAGAATAATTTTCAAAGTAAATTTTTGTGTAGGTGTCTGCATGAGCGCCTGCACATGTATGTGGGTACCTGTGAAGGACAGAAGAGGGTCTCAGAATCCCCAGATCTAGAGTTACAGGCAGCTGTGGGCTGCTCATTGTGGGTGCTGGGGACTGAACTCAGGTCCCCTGGAAGAGCAGCAAGCTCTCTTAACCACTGAGTCATTTCTCTGGCTCTGAGTCATTTTTATTCTGTGTGAAAAGTACAGGGTTTGTGTCCAGATGTCCACTTGTTCTAGTTCCATTTGTTGAAAAGACTTCCTGTCTATACTGTATTGTCTTGCTTCCATTGTAAGAAAAAGTTGCAAATCTGTTTCTGGGCTCTTGATATGTTTGTCTATTTATCATCAGTACCAAACTGTAACACTATAGTATGTCTTGAAGTCACTAGTGGCAACCCTGACTTTGCTCTCCTTTAATACTGTGTTCTCAAGGCTATACTTTCAGGGATCATTTCTATAGTATGTTACTAGAGAAGTTTCTCTGACTGTGTAGAGTACCAGAAACCACGAGGAGGAGACGTAGCGTTCTCTCCTGAGCGTGAAGCCGGTTCTTGGTGTTGCTTTGCTGCAACTGCCACTGTCATTGATGATCGTTCTTCTCTCTCGGGAAAGTAGAGGAGAGAATGAGTCTGAATGGTGAAAAAAAAATACTGTGTTCTCTATTTTAGGTCTACTCCTTTCATATAAACTTTAGAATAAGTTAGTCCAGGTCTGCAAAGTAAGTTGGGATTTTTGTTTGGGATGCACTGATGCCATAAATCAGTTTTCCTTTCCTTGTCTTTTGCATTCCCTAGGACTTCTGGTACAAAGTTATGAATAGTGGTGGTAAGAGGAAACATCATTGAACACGTTCTTGATCTTATAGGAACTTTCCTAGTTTTTGACATTAGGTATGGTGTTAGCTATGGGTTCCTTGTTGATGTTCTTTATCAAGCTGAAGATGTGTCTCTCTATTCCTAGTCTGCTGTGATTTTTGCCACAAATAAGGGTTGGACTTTTTCAAATGTTTTTTTTTCACATTTAGTGACATGATCATGAATTTTATTTAGCCTGTTGATGTCCTGAACTACACTAGTTGACTTTCAAGTGTTGAATAAGCATTGTATAGCTGGAAAAAAATTCCTCATGATACAGAGTTCTTTGACTATAGTGTAGAGCTCTTCATGCATTGTTGGATTAAATTTATTCTTCTGTTGTAGATTTTTACATCTATGTACATGAGAAATACTGCTTTACATTCATCACCCTCCTATTTTTTGAGATTTATTTTTACCTTCTGCATATGAATGTTTTGCCTGCATGTATGTGTGTGTACCACATGCATGCATGGCACCTGAGGAGGCCAGAAGAAAGTATCAGATCCCCTAGAACTTGAGTTAGAGATGATTGTGGGCTACCATATAGGTGCTGGGAACCAAACCCAGGTCCTCTGTAAAATGCTCTTAACGATGAGCTTTCTTTCCAGCCCGCCCCCGACTTTTATTGAGGTAGCTAGGTGCCTGAGTTAGAAATTAAATTTCTAATCGCACCGCTGCCACCTCTTGGGTGCTAAAATTAGAGGTTTGTACCAACATGTCCGCTGCATGTGCTGCTAGGGACTGAGCCCAGGGCTTCTCTCCTGCTTAGGGACTGAGCCCAGGGCTTCTCTCTCTCCTGCTAGGGACTGAGCCCAGGGCTTCTCTCCTGCTAGGGACTGAGCCCAGGGCTTCTCTCCTGCTAGGGACTGAACCCAGGGCTTCTCTCTCTCCTGCTAGGGACTGAGCTCAGGGCTTCTCTCTCTTCTGCTAGGGACTGAGCCCAGGGCTTCTCTCCTGCTAGGGACTGAGCCCAGGGCTTCTCTCTCTCCTGCTAGGGACTGAGCCCAGGGCTTCTCTCTCTCCTGCTAGGGACTGAGCCCAGGGCTTCTCTCTCTCCTGCTAGGGACTGAGCCCAGGGCTTCTCTCCTGCTAGGGACTGAGCCTTCTCTCCTGCTAGGCAAGCATTCCACCGACTGAGCCACACCCCCAGTCCATTGTTGCTTTCCTATTTATCAACAATGAAGAGTTGGAATTTGAAGTTAAAATGTAATACATTTTTACATAAGTACATTTGTCTTATTTCAGCATTAGGGTAATGCTGACTTTATAAAAATGCATTAAAAGGAATATTCTTTTATCTTCTGTTTTGTGGAACAGATGTTGAAGTGCTGGAAAATTTTTCCTTAAATATCTGTCAGAATAACCAGTGAGGGGCTGGAGAGATAGCTTAGTGGTTAGTTAAGAGCACTGGTGGCTCTTGCAGAGGACCTAGGTTCGGTTCCCAGCACACACATAGTGGCTAATGACTGTCTGAAACTCCAGTTCCAGGAGATCCAATGGTCTCTTCTGGCACTCACGAGCATTGCATGACACAGGTATACTTACATATATAGGCAATACAGTCATACGCATAAAATAAAAATAATGAATAAAATATTTTTTTTAAAAAAGCCGGGTGTGGTGGCATGCACCTTTAATCCCAGCACTAGGGAGGTAGAGGTGGGTGGATTTCTGTGAGTTCAAAGTCAGCCTGGTCTACAAAGCGAGCTCCAGGACAACTGGTACTAAAGGGGAGACCCTGCCTCAAAAATACCAAAAAAAAGGAAAAAACTAAAAAAAAAGAAATAACTGCGCCAGGAGTGGTGGCACATGCCTTTAATCCCAGTATTCAGGAGGCAGAGGCAGGTGGATCTCTATAAGCTCCAGGCCAGCTGGGGCTACAGAAAGACCCTGTCTCAAAAAGACCAAAAACGAAAGAAAGAAAGAAAGAAAGAAAGAAAGAAAGAAAGAAAGAAAGGAAGGAAGGAAGGAAGGAAGGAAGGAAGGAAGGAAGGAAGGAAGGAAGGAAAGAAAGAAAGAAAGAAAGAAAGAAAGAAAGAAAGAAAGAAAGAAAGGAAGAAAGAAAGGAGAAAGAAAGAGAAAAATCACCTGGGTCTGCTGCTTTCTATTTTGGGAGGTTACTCATTATTGATTCACATTATTTAATAGAAAAAGTCCTAGCCAGATGATTTATTTCTTCTTGTATAAGTTTTAGTAGAAATAAGGAAATGGTTCATTTAACTTAAGCTATCATATTTGAATATTTTCTTTTGTTATCTTCTTACTGTTCGTGGAGTTGGCACAGAATTTTGCCTATTTATTGAGCTATAGTTCATGTAACATAAAATTTCACCATTGTAAGGAGTACATCTATGTGGTTTGGGGGATACTCAATATATTGTATAACCATCATCTCTATCTAGTTCCAGAACATCTCCATCACCAAGAAGAGGCCCCATACTAGTAGTAACCACTCCAGATTCTTGATATTCCTTGTCCTCTGGTAACCAGGAATCTACTTCCATTCTTACCAACTGCTAGTTGTAGACATGTCATAAAAGCAGAATCATGGGGACTGGAGAGATGGCCTAGTGGTTAAGAGCGCTGACCACTCTTGCAGAGGACCCGGGTTCGACCCCCAGCACCCACATGGCGGCCGAGAACCGTCAGAAACTCCAGTTCCAGGAGAACTCCAGTTCCAGGGGAATCCGACACCTCTTCTGACTTTCGCGGCATTGCACGACATGGGTGCACAAACTTGCATGCAGACAGTACATTCTTACACATACGGAAATAAATAAAATTAATTTTAAAAAATTAAAAAAAAATCTTAAAAAAAAGCAGAATCATAACATGTGGTCTTTTACATTTTGTTCTTCTTAGCACATATTTTCTAGGGCTGTGCATGGAACAGCATTTATTCTTTTTTATAATTGGGTAATATTTCATCATGTGGGTATGCCAAGTATTTCTTAAATAACTTGATTATGGATCAAAATTCATACCTGGGGGCCCAGCATGACAGCATATGACTTTAATACGAGCACTGTAGAGGCAGAGGTGGAAGCAGGGAGATCTCTGTAAGTTTGAGGCCAACCTAGTCTACATAGCAAGTTCCAAACCAGCCAGGGCCACAGAGTAAGACCCTTCTACACACACACACACACACACACACACACACACACGAATTCTACCTGGGCAATAATGAGACTAGGCCAGTGGAAAAGAAAAAAAAAGGTGAGAAGCATTATCTAGGTTCGACTTCAGTGTCTCCTTCTACATGAAGAACATCAAGACATGAGCCCAGCCTAGTTTCCTCTGTAATAGAAAAGAATCATGCTTGCACCTCCTCAGCTTAAATAAACAGCTGCTATAGTTGCAGCTGCCACTTGCCAAGGATGGAACCCTTTGCCTACTAGCCACTTGTACACAGACCGGTCATTCATGGTGGGGATACTTTGTCCCATTTGACATGTGATGAAACCATGGGTCTGAGAGAAAAGCCACTTCCTTAGACCTGGCAGGCAATGAGAACCTAGATGAGAGCTCAGAAATGCCTAATGCCCAAGCTCTGCCCAGTTGCTGGCGAAAATCTAGAATTCTTGACCTAATTGCTTCAGTAATAAGCATTCGTTTTGGGGGGGGATGTGCCAGGTGCCCATCTGACAGTCTGGAGAAGTCTATGGAACCCTCTTCAGAATATTTTAAAAGCATGAGATAAAATCCATATGGTTGCAAAGAAGACACATCCATGTGTGGTGTTTAATCTTGATGGTCTCTACCTGGAGGATTTAGAACCATGGAATAAACTCTGGGCACATCTTTGAGCAGATTTTTAGAAAATGTTAATTGAAGTGGGAAGACCCACCTTAAGTGTGGGTGATGTCCACCTGGGCTGGGCTCCTAGACTTCCTAGCAGAGGAGAAGGAGCTGAGCAGCAGTTTTGTTGCTCCCTCTCTGTAGATGCAATGTGACCAGCTGCCTTTGCCTCCAGTCTCATGGCTTCACCACCAAGACAGACTGTGACCCTCAAACTGTGAGCCAGAATAATTCTTTCTTTAAGTTGCCTTTATCAGGTACTTGTTGCGGCAATAAGCCAGGTAACTCACACACCAAGGCAATATAATTGTTCAACTATTTAAAAATAATAATTGAACTCTTACAAAGTGGTAGCATCATCCTCTGACTAACACATTAAATGACAAAATCCAGCAGTAAGTCTAATTCCTGTCACCACTCTGAAATACTAAAAAGCATAAATGGCATGTATGTCTGTAACCACCATAGTACACACATCTGCATTTCTTTTTTTTTTTCTATTTTTTTTTTTTTGGTCTTTTTGAGACAGGGTCTCCCTGTAGCCCCAGCTGTCCTAGAACTCGCTCCGTAGACCGGGCTGGCCTTGAACTCTCAAAGATCCGCCTGCCTCTGCCTCCCAAGTGCTAGGGTTAAAGGCGTGCGCCACTGCCCGGCACACATCTGCATTTCTGTTGGTGACAAAGTCACAGGTGCTAACGATATGACATGACTGTGGCTTGTTGACTATGTTCATAATGGAAGAAATGCTAAACTTCAGTTAGGAGTGACAAAAAATCATGCCTCACAACCTCCATCCATCCACAAGCCCCTGTGTGGGACTCTTTGCATCATGTCATCGTCATGACATGTCCCTCCACCCCCAAGAAGCAGTGCAATCCAGGGAACGGGGACGTGAGCCTAGAGCCCGCGGTGGCCTCTTGATGTGCATGGTGTCCAGCAGTCCTGGGATGACTCAGGGTTACCTTCCAGCTCCCCCTGGCCCAGAGTTTCCCCAATCTGCTTGTTTTGTGGGCGCTCCTTAAATACAGTGTACTCTGGTCTCTCACCAGCCCCCATGGCAGCTTGTCCCCAACACCCTGTGTTTCTCTGGACAGTTTAATGGCTCTGGCCTGAAACACCCTCAGGGTGGGGTAGGGAGTTTCTAACCTCTAATATCAGACTTCTTATATGACTTCAGAAGGGCAGTCCCTGAGCTGGGCTCCCCAGGGAGGAGGCACTGTGTCGAGCCAGCAGAAGTAAATCGAAAGTCACCAGCAGAGCTCTGCAGATGACAGCTTGGGGACAGCTCCTGCCAGGAGCCATGGCCCATCTCATGTCCAAGGGCCAGGCCTGGGTCACAGCTTGGGGACCTCTCCTACCAGGAGCCACGGCCCACCTCATGTCCAAGGGCCAGGTCTGGGTCACAGCTTCTTCAGCCACAGAAAAAGCTGGTCTTCTCCATGCCTGCATATTACGAAGTGGGTAGCACAGCCCTCATAAATGCAACCGGACATCCTCCTGGCTCACCCCTGAAGAGATGAGACTCAGGGAAACCCCTCACGTGACTCCAGGAAGCAACAACACTTTCTAGAATTTTTCTAAACATCTCATACACAAAATGGGCACAATTTCTCTTTCCTTTTCTTTCTCTTTATTCAGAGCTCTTAGAGAGACTCTTCCCCTCTCTCAGCCTTAGTGTCCCCATGGACAAAAAGCAGAATCTGACAAAAAGCACCCTCCCCCTGGCTCCTGTCTGACCCAACAGGGATAAAGGGCTTCTCATATGTTCATGCCACCCCAAAGGGATGCAGGCAGGGACCCTGGCTGCTACAGGTCCCCATAAGTACAGGTGGCTTTGTTTCCAAGCTAAACACAGTTGAGGGGTGGGGGACAGAGTGGGAAGCCAGGTCCGGCTCCACAGAAGCAAGGCCTAAGCACAGTATGATAGTCATCGTCGTGTTTCCATGGTTACCTCATCTGGCCTACCCAACAGCAATGCCTGGAGTTGAGGGAGGAGGTTGCCAAAGCTAGAGGGAAAGGGAAGAGAAGAGACTAAACAGGGAAGGAATGACCGGAGGAGGCTTGCAGGGCCCGGTTGCACAGCAACACCAGCCAAACAACTCAGGCCTGACACAGATGAAAGGAACTCAAAAACAAAAACAGAAAAGTCAAGATGCACACCAGCAGCCCCAATATTTCCTGTTTTTCTAACAAATCACTGATGATTTCCAAGAAAAGCAAGCTGTGCCGCGCTCGCCCTAGGCACAGCCGCAGAATTTGCACATCTGGCCTGTGCTTCGAGAGCAGCCCGCAGTGCACCGGAGCACAGGATGTGGCGCAGTACCCCAAGGCTCTGCAGCTTGAGGATCCTGAGAAGAGCAGAGCCAGATGCCTCCAGGGAACCACCTGCCACAGCCAACCCAGGAGATAGCAACTCATTACTACCTGCCAGCCAATTCTTCCTAAGGCTGCCTTAAATCCATCTTGTTGCATTAATGCAGGCATTGATGTGCGGGTGGTAACAAGGAAACAGATTCTCCCAACTCCCATGTGCCATAGAGAACCCTCTATGTCCATCCCATGCCTTCTTTCTCCTCCACCACCAAAACCCCTCCTCCTCGTCCACACGTTGATGCCCTGGGCCCTGGAAGAACACATCACCTTCCCTGTCAGTCCTGCCAGGGTGGGGTTCCACTTCACTCACTCAGGGTGCAGCAATTCAGATCTAAGTGAGCACAGCCTGCTGCCCTGCTCAGTCCTCTTGTACCTCACAGAGGCAAAGCATAGGCAGACTGTGGGGAGCCAAGGAAAGAAGGGGTGGGGCAGGGAGGAAGAATGGGAGGGAAGGAGGCAGGGAGAGAAACAGTTTGAAGTCTCTCTCCTGACTTGTTCCTATTTGGCAGATATGCTTATCTGGGTGATTTTAACGCTTGTGTCACACACACACACACACACACACACACACACTTTGCTTAATCATATGAAACTAAGCTACAGGCTGTAGACATCATGACATGTCCATCTTGAATGTATTCATATGTTACTTATCAACTGGGTTATGTGTGGAAAATGCATCATTAGACAATTTGGCAATCATGCAGACATCACAGAGTGCACTATTATGAGCATGACACACAGGATATGTGAGGTGATAGGGATTTTTCAACTCCATTAGAATACTATAAGATTGCAATGGTATATCCATTCCATTATCAATAGCAATGTTGTTATCTGGCACATACCTGCATTTGATTGAACCACATGAAATACAAACATGCCGGGCGTGGTGGCACATGCCTTTAATCCTAGCACTTGGGAGGCAGAGGCAGGTGGATCTTTGTGAGTTCAAGGCCAGCCTGGTCTACAGAGTGAGTTCCAGGACAGCTGGGGCTATAGGGAGACCCTGTCTCAAAAAGACCAAAAAAAAGAGAAAGAAAGAAAGAAATACAAACATATTAGAAAGAAATACAAACATATCTCTCACCTGACTGCATGGTTGTCACATCTGCAAATTAACAAATGCACAATGTCACTGGCTACAGGACATGGTCTAGCTAGGCACCTGCTCTGTGCTTTGCTCTGTACCAGCTCCAATCCTCAAGGACTTTCTCTAGAAAGGTAGCATTTTGAATTAATTTATGAATGGGCACTAACATTCCAAGATTTTGTTATGGAATGGTGAGAGAGAGCTTTTCCTTCCCTAGGAACTGGGAGGTGGGAATTTAGTCTCTAGTAACATGGAAATATGAGAGTGGAGTGTAACTGCTCTTCCATGCTTGTCTCCATGCCTGACCACAGCAGGAATAAGGGTTCTCAGCCTGTTCAAATACAACCCCTAGAACTGCTCTGCATCTGGCAACACAGGGTCCAGGAGCCTGTCAGAGCAGACAGTAAGCAGATCATTGTTATATCTAGGAACCTTACCTAGGCACTGGCCCTTACACGGGAGGAAATGAATGTATGTCTATTCCTTATGTAGTCATTCTACCATTTCCTTCCCGCAGATTAATAAATGGATGTCTTTTTTAATTCATAGCAAATAAATAAGCTTGCAACAGGAAGGGTATAGAAGAGACTCTTCTACCTCAAGAAGAGTGTGGAGCTGGGGTACAGGCAGCCAACCTGTGGAGCATCCCTGAGGGCTGCAAGGTTTTCTCACTGCCGTGGTCTGGCTTGGCCCCCTCCTCCCACTTTGAACTTAGGATAAGAGTGCATACTACCCACCCAGGCAGGCCCCTGGCCTCTGCCCACTCAGATGGAACAGCTAGGACCTATGGGATTTGCCAGGAACTACCCACCTTATACGGCATTTGAGATAACAATTCCATGGGATTCTACCCTAACAAATCAACAGGTCTTTCCCTTTCTTGTTCCACACATTGCTGCCCCTCAGGGGAAAGAACACCAATAGTGGAACTAGGCCCCTCTACTGCCCCTCAACTATTCTTCAAACCTGAGGCTCCATGACTCATCCAGAGAAAGCTTGAGACCCCCCTGTTGGTAACAGAGGAAATAGGAAGGTCCCTGAAAGCTCACCATAATCCAATGAGAATTCCTCTCTAAGAGAACAGAATGTAGAGTTGGGTGTGGTGGTGCATGCCTAGAAGCCCAGCACTCAGGAAGCTGAGAGAGGACAGTGAGTTTGAGGCCAGCCCAGGCTAGAGAGCAAGTTTCAGCCTGGGCTATGTGGTGAGACCTGGTCCCCTCCAAAAGTTAAAGAACAAGAAAATAGAAGGTATACAATAAGATTGTGGTACCCAAAAATGGTCACCACAGTATCTCAACAATCCAGTATTGCCACTCCTCAAGAAATGGAATCTAATGTCCCTACCTGTAAACCAAGGTAAGCTGATTACTGCCTCAACCAATGGGTTTCAGTGAAGTGACACCATGTGGCTTCCAACTCTGTGTCATGAATGGCAAGGTAATTTGTTAGATGACTTGCACTTAGAGCTTTGAGCCGTGGCATAAGAATCTACCTACCCAGAACTTGCCTTGATCTGGGAGCCCAGGCTACATGCAGAGGCTCTGACCACAGTTCTGGTCCCCAGATGTTTTCATCTTCTTAGCCTCACCAAACACTAACACAGAGACGCCATCCCCACTACATCAGGCCCAAACCCCTGACCCACAGAATCCAGAAGCAGAATGAAATGGCTAACGCACTAAAATTTAGAGTAGATCATTCCACAGCCATAAAGTGTAGGTTCCATACACACTTGGTATGTGGATAGATACCACACCCCAAGAGAGACCAGGCCAATGTCTGGAAGCCACTGTACCATGTGTTCAGAAAAGTTTAGGTGAAATTTTTAGAAACCCAGCTACCTAAAGATGATGCCGTACACTAGACAGCCAAGATGATCATAGCAATTCAAGGACGGAAGGGCGCTTAGATGTTATCCATCCTAAGTTCACCTAACCAAATAAAACTCTTTCTTATTCAGTGGATATGAGCACAAGAAACTCTGCTTCATGATGTGGGGGACTCAAAAATGACCAATACATTCACTGTCCATTGCAAACTCTGACCTCTATTTAATACCAGCATGGAAGTCACCACATTCCCAGGACAGAGTGAACTATGACTGTTCCTACCTCAGGAGCTTTTCCCTTGTTGTTCCCTCTGTCTGGAGGGCTTCTTTCCTTCCTTCCTTCCTTCCTTTCTTCCTTCCTTCCTTCCTTCCTTTGTTCCTTCCTTCCTTTGTTCCTTCCTTCCTTTGTTCCTTCCTTCCTTCCTTCCTTCTTTCCTTCCTTCCTTCCTTCCTGTCTGTCTTCTTTTTTCATTTTAACTGTCATAGTCTATTACTGTTTTGGCTACTTTCTCTATAATTCTAGCACCATCTTAAAGAAACAATGTGGGGCTGGAGAGATGGCCTAGCAGTTAAGAGCACTGACTGCTCTTGCAGAGGACCCGGGTTTGATCCCCAGCACACACATGGCGGCTGAGAACCGTCCGTAACTCCAATTCCAGAAGAACTCCAGTTCCAGGGGAATCCGATGCCCTCTTCTGACCTCCTCAGCATTGCATGACACGGGTGCACAAACCTACATGCAGACAATACATTCATACACATTAATTAATTAATTAATTAATTAATTAATTAATTAATTAAAATTTAAAAAAGAAACAATGTGTCTATGTACAATGAAAAAACAGAATGGCTTGCAACATCAGATAAGAGCCATAGTTTAACTGTACAATATTAAGGGGAATCTGGTAGGTACAACCTTAGTTTTCTGCAACATGGACAACTTACATATAAGTCTCAGCACTATGAATATGTCAAGGAAGAAAAAAATCCTTACAGGAATGAAGTACAGCATCCTGAAAAATATTGGTTTCTACCATACAAGGCAATTAGAAAATGTTCACATTTTGTCAGCAGTTAAGAGCACAGACTGCTCTTGCAGAGGACCCAGGTTCGATCCCCAGCACCCACATGGTGGCAAAGAACCGTCTTTAACTTCAGTTCCAGGGGAATCTGACGCCCTCTTCTGACCTCCTCGGCATTGCACAACATGGGTGCACCAACCTACATGTAGACAATACACTCATAGACATAAAAAATAATAAATTTAAAAAAGAAAATGTTCACATTTTAACAAATCTGTACAAACCATAAGAAACTTACTATGGGATCATCATCCTACCTTGATGCTAAGAACTTTCTAGAAATGTAGAATTACCATGAACAATTTATAAATCTAGTATCTATATGCTCCTCAGCCCTAGAACCCTAGAAACTGATTTAAAGAACTCAATATGCCCAATATGGATTTTACATGGAGGGCTCTTTTTCTAAATGCCTGCTCGCTTACTCCCTCTCCTCTTTCTGCTCTTTGTGTTCTCAGTAAAGATTCCTAGAAGGTCCCATTCTTTCCTTCTTTCTGTATCTTCCTCACCAATTCATACACTACACATTTAATTTTATTTTTTTATTTTTTATTTTTTATTTATCTTTTTAAGACAGGGTCTCTCTTTGGTCCCAGTTGGCCTGGAGCTCACTATGTAGACCAGGCTGGCCTTGAACTCACAGAGATTTTCCTGCCTCTGTCTCCCTAGTGTTGGGATTAAAGGCATGTGCCACCACGCCCAGCCACATTTTATTTTTTTTACTGAGCTTTCTGTCTGTCTTTCACTCATAGTCCCAGTAGCAGATAAATACCATGAGCTTTCAGAAGAGTGCCTGGCACATTTGCTGGATGGATGGGTGGGTGGATGGATGGATGGATGGATGGATGGATGGATGGATGGCTAGATGGATGGATGGATGGATGGATGGATGGATGGATGGATGGCTAGATGGATGGATGGATGGATGACTAAAATGATAAAGAGGTCCAAAGGAAGATAAAAGGAGAGGGAAGCACTAAGGTTTCTGAGAACCAAGGTCTGGACATCGCTTTTCTTTCTTTTTTTTTTTTTTTTTGTTTTTTTTTTTTATTTTTGTCTTTTTGAGATAAGGTCTCCCTGTAGCCTCAGCTGTCCTAGAACTCACACTGTAGACCAGGCTGGCCTTGAACTCACAGAAATCTGCCTGCCTCTGCATCCCAAGTGCTGGGATTAAAGGTGTGCCCCCCCCCAGCTGACACTGCTTTTCTTACCTGAGTTACAAAGGTGACCCAGGACCAATGTCTAGAAATAGCAGAGGTTTCACTTGAAGTAACTGGAAGGCTCATTAGGTTGAAATTGTTCCTTTAGACTAATCCATGCTTCCTGCTCCTCTCACCTCTTAGAAGTTCACAGAAATCTATGAAAGGTACTATCCTATCTTCTATCTTTAGTTCTGACCACAACACAAGCTTTACAAACAGAAGTGAGAGGAAAACAGAGAGAACATGACCACATGATCTCAAAGTTTGTAGTCACTGTGGAAGAAAATGCTAGACTCAGAAAACAAGTCACAGGTTTTTGAGGAAGCAGACTTCCAAAAGGCTGGGAATCAGAGAGGATGGCTTAATGGGGAAAGAAAACTGAAAGCCTAAAGATGCAGTCATGGGTGGGGGGGGGTGATGGAAAGGGGCCACTGGAGGTTCCTCAGGCACATACGTAGACGGACATGAGGTACCTAAAAAGACTGTGTATACTACCATGTGAGCCTGGTATGCAAGCAAGGCTTGAGAAGAGCACTGAGGACTTCACAGAGGCTACCAGGTAATTTTCAGAGCCCAAACCAGGATATATTCACTCAGGTAGTCACAGAGGCCTGAATGAAATCGAAGCTCCACTCCCATCTGCCTACATCATTTTTCCCAAGGAGAATGACCGTCACAGGCATAGGCTGACCTACACGTGTGGGTCAGTGGTGGCTTAGTCCATGCATAGGAAATGTGTACTGAGGGTCTATGACATGAGGGACTTCTCTAGGCACCAAGAGTTCAGGAAGCTCACAGATCTCATGGTCAGGGGAAGGCAGACCCTGAGCTATCATCAAATAAAGCCACAGGAGCAACTACAAAACTGCAGAAAAGAACAATTCTATAGCAAAATGGGTAAAAGATTTGAACAGATACTTTGAGAAAGCAGACATTCAGTTGGCCTCTAAATACAACAAGAGGCACTCAATTTCATTAGTCACAAAGGAAATGCAAATTAAAACCACAATCCCACACCACTACACACCCAACAGAATGGCTGATGTGAAGGTGGAAAAATACAAAGTGTTTGTGAGGATGTAAAGCAGTGAGAGAACCCTCACAGCTGCTGATGGGCATGCAAGCTGGTAAGACCACTTCCACACAGAAACTCAGTCAATGGTCCTGCTACAGATGACCCCATGTTGGACCCATGACCCAAAGGTCACATGCCAGAAAGCATGGAGAAAAGCATCCGAAATGACCCTCAAACTATAAATGACCCCAAAGATTAGGCACGCTAGTGGAGGAGAAGTAGGAACTTCGGAGAGCCTGCACTGGCCAAGCTTCTGTGATGGTGAGATTCTAGAAAGTCTTCAGGAAGGAGGCGCTCCCCTAGGTGGTAGGAAGTAGATAGAGGAAAGGGGTACAATAAGTATAGTTCCCTTGGGGGCCCCCCAGCTATCCAGCCCCACTTGAGGATGGTGTGGCTTAGGCATGCTGGGAGGTGAAGTTGGCCTAGTTGGGGTAGGAGACTGTGATGCTCTCTTAGGTCAGGATAAGAGCAGTAGGGCTGATGGGAGGGCTATGTAGAACTGTTGCTGAACTTTGACCTGGTGAATGACACACTTGTCTTGGGATTAAAAGATCACACCAATCACAGGTGGAGGTAGACTGGGGGAGCCGGTCTGATAAAATAGGATCTAAATTATAACAGAGCCTCCTCCTCCTCCTCCTCCTCCTCTTCATCCTCCTCTTCCTCCTCTTCCTCCTCCTCCTCTTCCTCCTCCTCTTCCTCCTCCTCCTCTTCCTCCTCCTCCTCCTCCTCCTCCTCCTCCTCCTTTTCCTCCTTCTTCTTTTTTTAACTGCTGGGGACAAAACCCGAGATCTTTCTCATGCTAGGCAAACACTGCTGCAGAGCTGCTCCTTAGCCCCTGATGCTTAAATTAAACCTTGAATTGTAGGGGTGGATAAATTCAGCTCAGACTCATATGGAAACTTGAGGTTGTGAAAAGGAACCCTATTGATAGTCTGTAAAATTGGAAAAAATGAAAGATGTGTAAGACAAAGACAGACACAGATTAGGAGAGGCTTTCTCATTTGGAGGAACAGAGAGGAGTGGAATACTGGAAACTCCTTCTTTGAGTCCATCAGTCAGTCCCCAGCCAACGTCTCTATCACCAGGAGGCAGTTGATGAGAATTCAGAAGGCGATCATGGGATCCCAGTGGCTGAAGGTATTCGCAGATTCAAAATAGGTAACAAGGGCCTGGAGAAGTGATTTAGTGTTTAAATCAGAGCACCCAAATTGGGTTCCTAACAGGCAGGTCAGGGGCTCACAACCACCTGTAACTCCAGCTTCCAGGGGATATGACACCCTCCTGTGGCCTCTGAGGGCACCCACTTGCATGTTACATACATACAGGCAGAAATATATACATACACATAAATAATTTTTATTGAAAAAAACAGTTATCAAAACAAAACAAAATGCTGTAAAAATAATATACCTGAGCCAAGTATTGGTGGCACACACCTTTAATCCCAGCACTCAGGAGGCAAAGGCAGGTAGATCTCAATGAATTCAAAGCCATTCTGGTTTACATATACATATACATACATATATATATATATATATATGAATTTTAGCAAGTCTTATTATAATCCTGTAACAATATAGACAAATGTGAGCTGAATGGTCTCAGGAACAAGTGACTACATGGCTGACTTAGTAAGCTCAAGCAAAGGGTTTAAGAATCTTTATCTATAGGGATATCTATCATCAAGCATCAAAGAGGGGCTAGAGAGATAGCTCAGCTGTTAAGAGCACTGACTGCTCTTGCAGAGGACCTGGATTCGATTCCCAGTACCTGCATGGCAGCTAACAACTATCTATAACTCCAGTTCCAGAGGAATCTGACGTCCTCTTTTGACCTCCGTGGGCATTACATGACACAGAGGCACTTACAAATATGTAGGCAATACACTCATACACATCAAATAAAAATAATTTTAAAACATTTTTTTGGTCTTTTTGAGACAGGGTCTCCCTGTAGCCCCCGCTGTCCTGGAACTCACTCTGTAGGCCAGGCTGGCCTTGAACTCACAAAGATCTGCCTGCATCTGCCTCTCGAGTGCTAGGATTAAAGGCGTGTGCCACCATGCCCAGCTAAAAACATTTTTTTAAAGCACCAAAGAGTTCTTCTGTTAGACCCATGCAGCATGCCACTTTAAAAAAAAGTGCTAAAATATATAAAATATGAAATCTTGTCATTTTTATGCAGACAATGTACAGCTCTCTGAACAGTGTACAGCTCAGTGACATAAAGTACATTCACATCCAGGTATGGTCACCCCACCCACCATCCCCAGAATGTTCTCATCTCCCCTCATTATAACAACTTACATAGTAGACTGTTTCCTGTTTCCCTGTTTCCCCTGACGCCAAGCTCCTGACCCTCTCCCATCATCCCACCCCTGTCACTTGGACTGCTGTAGGTAGCTCACATACATAAAGCCAAATAGTGTGCCTCCTTTTGAGTTTGGCTTATTTCACTTAACATGTCTTCAAGGTTTGTCCATGTTGTAGCAGGTGTTAGGTCTTCATTTCTTTTTAAGGCCGAAGAACATTCTACCGTAAATATATCAACTTTGTGTCTCCATTTGTCTATCATTGGACACTTAAAATGATTCTATCTTTGGAATAGCATGTCATCTTTTTAATGTATATGTGGTATGTGTGTTTGTGCCTATGCCTGTATGTGTGCTGCATGTTTGTTTTTGAATGTACATATACATACATATTCATGTATGTGTCAAGGCATTGTATGAAGGTCAACAGACAATGTCAGGCATTGGTCTTTGCTTCCCACCAGGTTCGAGACAAGATCTCTTCTTGCAGGCTGCTGTGTGCACCAGGTTAGCTGGCCCCTGAGCTTGTAAGCTTCACCTCCCATCTAGCTGCAGGAACAGTGGGATTACAGATGTTCTTAGCTTTACATGGGTTCTGGAAAGTCAAACTCTATTCTTTTCCTTAAGCTTGTTCAGCAAGTGCTTTACCCACTAAACCATCTCCCCAACCCGTGTGTCATTTTTTATCCATAGTTTTCAATAGGGCTTTAAAGGCAGGCTTACTCCACAGTAGAAGGGATGAGGTTTGTGTGACAGTGAATTCACAGAGTGATTCACAGAGATCTCAAATGCATAGAACAAATGTGGATAAGATGCTTATTTGCCCTTCTGTAGCCACTCTTTTCTCTTCCAACAATAACTTTCAGGAATTTTAGACAATGCCCAGATGTTCTTGTGTGAATAGATCTTGATGAATGCAATTTCCAAAGCATGCCACTAAAAGGAAGAGTCTCGTCTCCCTTTCTCTGTCTTCTGGTTGAATGACAGATGTGATGGCGATTGCCGAAGCAGCTGTCACAGAGCATGAGATGGTAGGTAGGTAGAGAAGAACAGAAGGCCACAAGATAGAAGGAACCTTGGTCTCTGACTTGCCAGGCTGCTTCCTTAGCTCACACACAAATGACACATGAGAGGAAAACAAAGTTCTATCTTGTCTGAGCCACTAGTATTTTGGTTTTCTCAGATACAACAGATAAACCAATATATTATCTAATGTTTCAGCCAATGAGATGGTAAATGGAATTATGTTTTTGTTTATCTATTACTGTATCATTTCCATCAAAACAGTGGATTTTCCCTGACTTTGTAGAGTGTGTTTTATGATCTGGCCTTAAATGGAGACTGTACTGGGTACCCAAAATTCCCTTGTAGGTGGAGGAGACACTTCACAAAAGCTAAAGTCATCCTCCAGCAAGGCAGTGTGAACTTTCCAGGTGCACTGCCCCATGTGTCACCCAATCTGGAAGCGGCAGTAGCAGGGACAGGGTTTTCAGCCAGGCATTCTCCAGTGTGTCTAGGGTTGGGCAGTACTGAAGCAGTTCAAGGTGAGAGAGTTCCTGTTTTAACTAACCAAATTTGAGCCCATCTGACACTGATCAAGAAGACAATGCAGTGAGAAGACTGACTATTTCATAAGTATTTTTCCTCCTTCAAAAAGAGCAAGCACTTTAGTGAGGCTGATGGTCCCACCCTCATCTTCTGAGCAGATTTTAGGATTGCTAGTCAGGGGACACAATCCCCATCTTTAAAAAATGCTAGATGGGTGAAAAAAAAAAAAAAAGAATGAGATAGCTCACTCTTGGAGGAGTAAGCTCCAAACCTGAGGTTACATGATAACTACAGCCCCAGATGAGCCCCTCCACATTCGCTCAGAGCTGCTGCCAATGGAATTCATCCCAGGCCTACCAAGGGCATTCTTTGCCAGTACATCCACCCTAGAGAGCAGCTCAGTGCCCCGGCCAAAGTGGGGCAGAGGGGAGGAAGGGCAGTTAGTGACACCTCCTTCCTTACCTGTTGCATCCATATGTGGTCCACTGAGGGCTTGTGTCTGCCAGTTCCTCTGCATCCCCACTACCTTGTTCTTCTGGATCAGGGCCTTCTGAAACAACCTCTTGATCCAACTCCAAATAGCTCACATGCTTTAGGCCTGATTTCCCTGTGACTAGTTTAGAAATGCATTTTATTGACACCCTCGGGCAGATTCAACTCAGGGTACTTCTCATCTCCCTCTAGCCCTTCAGGGAAACCTCTGTTTTTCTCAAGTCGGAGGTTGTGTGTTGAGACATCTCATACTTGTAATCCTCCTGCCTCAGCCTCCTGAGAATTGGGATTACAAATATCTGTCATCGTACCCAGTGATCAAAAATGGGATATTTTTATTATCAAGTTCTTTAACAGGCCACACCTTTATCACTATTTCTTCTTCCTTTACATTTCATAGAAAACTTTACACAAACCAACATTTTCACATCAGAACCCACATGCCTCATGTCACTATCACACAGGCCTTCACACCCACCTCAACTCTGTTGCTGGATGGCTCATATATACCATCCCTTCTCTAGTGGGTTCAGATAAAGGATGTGCCCTCAGGTCTTCAGAAGTGAACTGCCACCGGGCCCCATCTTTTGCCTGGCCATTCTTAAACCGCCCCCTTATTACAAGAGGGAACATGGAGGACATTCCTGTTCCCAGGGCCAAGAGAGCCGAAGCACCTTCCAAGACCTTTGCAGACATTTGCATCAGGGTCTAGGGAAGTTTACTTTTTGCTGTTGTTCTAAAGGGTTCCCTTTACACTACATTTGTGAAAAATATTCTGTGGTTTTGTAGGCTATAAAGGACAATGTCTAAAATAATCAGAATTATTTGTAATGTTTTCTTTTTTCCCCATCTGTATTCTGTATCTTCCTTGACCTCCTCCTGAGTCACGTAGACCACGACCCTCAGAAATGTCTGAATAATCCCCAGAAGTCCCTCCAACCATCTCTCTTCTCACTCCTCCTGAAAACACAGTTTGAGATTGCCCCACAGCCTGCTGGGTAGGCGGGACAGGAAGCCCCTAGGCCTTGTAAATGCTGTGTTGCAAACAGACATTTCCCCAGATTCTTGTACACAGGCTGTCACAGACTGGGAGGGGTTTGTCAGGGGGGAGGATCCTCAGGGCTTCCCCATCTGCTGCCTTCTTCTAATGCTGAGTGAATTAGAGAGTGTAAAGTATCCCGAGAAGGGTCAGCATCTGTGGTCTGCCAGGACACCGGGTGTCATGAAGACATCTGCCTTGTTCTGTTACTGGAAGGCACAGACACAGGTGTCTAAAGTCCTCAGCTGCCTTCAGCTGCCTGGAAGGTACAACCCCTAAGGGGAGTTTCAGTAAACTCCCACAAAGGTCTGAAATGGGGGCCATTCGGCCCACCAATCCCAAGCCACCCCCAGCTGAGGCCCAGGTCTTCCTCTGCTGGTTGGTCCGTGGGGCAGCCATTCCCTATGCCACTCCTGACTTATAGGGGTGCTCCCCAGGCATCGGGGAGCCAGCAGTGAAATAACGCTAAGAGCACTCCTTATCAGGAGGAGGTGGGGGCAAAGAACACTTGTTAAGTTTGGGAAAACTGAGTCTGCGAGGACGAGCATTTGTGGAGAACGCAGGGGACTCAATTCTGCACAGAAGCCCAAGGACTTTAGGCTTTCCCTAAAGTAGATACCATAAATGGCTTCTGGCCGGGGTGACAAAGGTTTCATGAGAAGAATCTCCTACTAAAGTAAGGAAGAGCCGGTGGCAAAAGCCCTCCCCAGATATGCAGTGAAGAAAACTCGAAGTGGATAGCAGAGGAAAGGATAGGGAAGTGAGAGATACATGAGTCACGGGTGAGGGGGCAGCATCCCAGCTTGACAGCGGGGAGAACATGGGATGCAGGACAGCGTCGGAGATGACGGCAAGATTTGGGACTGGAGTTGGGTTGCAGCAAACACAGAAATGGGGAAGTCCACAGAGGAAGTGTGTCAGGGTCCAGATGCGTGTTTACATTGAAACAGTGCATCAGAGGGAGGGAAAACAACCAGCATGCCCTTGGAGACAAAGGACGGGGAAAGAGAGGACCAAGGCCGGCGGGGACCACCTGAAGGCTTGAGCTTGAAGCCCCAGTTAAGAGTAGAGCGCATCCAACTTCCTTAGAAACTTCCGAGAAATGGGAGGCACTGGCTCGCGCCTATAATTCTAGAATTACAAGTTCAAGGCCAGCCTGCACTGCGGAGCGACATTATTTTGGAAGGATGGAAGGACAAAAAGGAGGGGAGAGAATTGAGGGAAAGAGAGAGAGGGAAGGAGAGAGGGAGGAAGGGAAGAAGTTCCAACAGAGATGAAGACTTGAAGAGGCCATTGGAGTTTGCAGCATAAAGCTCCCAGTGCCCTTAGGGGGAACATCCAACCAAGAACAGGCTGACGTAGGGACTGCTACTCTCGTGATCTGAAGAGGGACTCAGAGTCACGGGGATTTTTTTTTCCATAGGGACACCAGGAGGGAAGGAGCAGGTTCCTTCTGCTGGGCCATCAAAGCACCTCCCACAGAGCAGCTTTAGAAACTGCCAGGTTAGAATCCCAGAGTCAGCAGGTCCAGGAGTCAGCAGGTTCAGAGAGATGAGGAGGATATCATGGACAAAGATTAAAAATCACATCTCTTGCTGGGCGTGGTGGCGCATGCCTTTAATCCTAGCACCGTAGCACTCGGGAGGCAGAGGCAGGCAGATCTTTGTGAGTTCAAGGCCAGCCTGGTCTACAGAGTGAGTTCCAGGACAGCTGGGACTACAGGGAGACCCTGTCTCAAAAAGACAAAAAAAAAAAAAAAAATCCCATCTCCTGTCCTCTCCTGCAGCCTGAATATCATCACATCGTGGCTCTGTGGCCTCTCAAGCAGAGTCACCAGCCAAGGCTCTGAGCTTCTAGTTTTCTCAAATGAATCTCCTGAGATGTCAGTGCAGAAATGAATGTAAAATTCAAAGGCTTAACAAAACATTGACTCAAAAGCCCCACACCACAGCCAAGAGGCCAGTCATTTCCACTTCAAGTGGAGTTGGGTAGCTGGGACCCTACACAGGGGAAGATGACTAAGTAGGGCTCAATTAGTTTACTATACCAGAAGAAGCTAAGAACAGAAGCCCCCAAGCCAAGTCCACGCTGCCATCTTAGCATGTGACCAGGATCTAGGTGTCCAGTGAGGGTCACTGTGGATAGTGATTTCTAACATCCAGGCACTTCTGTTGGGGAACGTACTGTGAAGCAGAGCTGTGGGACTTTTCAGAGAGCTGCCTGCTTTAGGATTCAGTCATTCAAGCCCACTGGACTTCTTGGATTTAAATTATGTTTTCAGAACAACTCAAAAAGGAATTTCAAGACAAGAGTCTTGTTGCATAGTTAGGCTGACCTCAGACTCAGGCCAGTCCTCTTGTCTCAGCTTCCCGTGCAGGCACGGCCACTCCACTGACAACAGTCTCACACATGGTCAGACCCGCCACTCACAGCTGCAGAACCTGAGCTAGCCCACATTCCCTCCTTACACCTAACACTGCCCAGGACTTTTGCCCTGACCTTGAATCTGTCCTGACTTTCTCTAAGATCTTCCTTGAAATGAGATGGAGTCTATTTCCTTTCTAGTTCACTTTACTGATCTTTTTTTTTTTTCCAGTCCTGGAGAATGACTTTTACTTTTTCCAAAGAACATCCCCTTCAAACATCTGAAGACAGGTCTATGTCTCTCCTGCCCCCCCTTCTGAGAGAAACATTTCTGTTTTTTAAATAATTTTATATTATGTGATCACCCCCTTTCTCTGGTCGCAAAGTGAGCTGATGACTAGCATTCTAATGAAGGTTAGAGGGAGGGCTGAGCTGGACTCCAGCCAAATCTGCCCAGTTCTGTGGAAAAAGGTCTTCCCATAAGCTGAAAGGGCTTGTAAAGTGGAGACTCAGTGGCTGTTGGAGTCAGGTACCAAAGATGACTCTCAAGTGTCAGCAAGGGGAAACTGAGGATTATAGGTGTGTGTCTGGGAGAACTAAGAGGGGAGGAGAGGAGAGGAGAGAAGAGGGGAGGGGAGGGGAGGGGAGGGGAGGGGAGGGGAGGGGAGGGAGAGGAGAGGAGAGGAGGGAGAGGAAGAGAGAGGAGAGGAGAGAGAGGGGAAGGAAGGAAGGGGAGTGTGAGGAGGGGAGGAGAGGAGGAAGGAGAGGGTAGGAGAGGGGAAGAGGGGAGGGAGAGGCGGGGACAGAGGGGAGAACGGATGGGAAGAAAAGAAAAAGGAGGGGAGAGGTAGGGATGGGGAGGGAGGAGAGAGGGGAGGAGGGGAGGGAAGAGGGGAGGGAGGGAAGAGGGGGGGAGGGTAGAGGTGGAGAGGAGGGGAAGGGGAGGGGAATGGGAGGAGGAGAGGGAGCAGGGAGAAGAGGAGAGGATGAGGAGAGAGGAGGGGAGGGAGGGGGGGGGGAGAGGGAGAGGAGAGGGGAGTAGGAGAGGGGAGGAGGAGGAAGGGAGGGCGGAGGGGAGGGGGGATGAGGAGAGGAGAACGAAGGCGAAGGGAGGGGTAGGGGAGAGGGGAGGGATGGGAGAGGAGTGGAGAGACGGAGGGGCGGGGGGTGGAGAGGAGGTGAGAGGGGAGAAGAGAGAGGCGAGGAGGGGAGGGGAGGGGAGGGGAGAGGAGGAGGCGAGCGGATAGGGGAGAGGAGGGGAGAGGAGGGGAGAGGATGGGAGAGGAGGAGAGCGGGAGAGGGGAGAGGGAGGGGAGAGGAGGGGAGGGGAGGGGAGAGGAGAGGGGAGAGGAGGGAGAGGAGGGGAGGGGAGGGGAGAGGAGAGGGGAGGGAGGGGGAGAGCGAGGGGGAGAGAGAGCGAGAGAGCGGAAGAGAGAATGGAGGGGAGGGGAGAGGGGAGGAGGGAGAGGAGGGGAGGGAGAGGGGAGGGGAGGGGAGGGGCGGGGAGAGGAGAGGGAGAGTAGAGAGAAAGATAAGGAGTGGAGGGGAGAGAGGTGTGGGAGAGGAGGGGCAGAGGAAGGGGAGGGAGGGAGGGGAGAGGAGAGGGGAGAGGAGAGGAGACGAGAAGGGAGGGGAGGGGAGAGGTGAGGAGGGGAGAGGCGGGAGAGAGGAGGGGAGGGGAGGGGAGGGGGAGGAAAGGAGAGGAGAGGAGAGAGGAGGGAGGGGAGGGAAGGGGAGAGGGGGAGAAGGAGAGGAGGGGGGCGGGGAGGGGAGGGGAGGGGAGGGGAGGGGAGGGGAGGGGAGGGGAGAGAGCTTGGAGAGTGGGAAGCCAGGAACCCAGCAGCAGAAAACCAAAGCATTAGAGAGTTTCTTGTAACTGTCCAGGACAGATCACTGCCTGCTCTGCACGGTGCCCCGGGTACAGGAGATGAACTGCCTCCGAATTCACTTTGCAAGTCATCATACCAGAAATCATCAACAGCAGCAAGGGCAAAATCTCTTATTAATTGGGGTAATTTGAATCTTTAATCTTCCCCAAATGTGTATAAGCTAAAGGCCTGGTCTCCAGATTGGTGTTATTGGGAGGCGATGCAATCTTTATGAAGTCGGAGGTCTTCAGGTCATTGGAGTGCACCTTTGTAAGGGGACAGTGGGACTCCAGACTCTTTCTCTCTCTTTGCCTTCCTGGCCATGAGGTAAGCAGTTTCACTCTACCATAGGCTTCAACCATGACCTCACCACAGGCTCATAGCAATGAGGCCAACCAATCATGGACTGAAACCTCTGGAACTGGGCACCCAAATCAGTCTTTCTCTTTATGAATACAGACACTATTTGAATACAGACACTGTCCTAGTTACTTCTCTGTTGTGATAAAACACTCTGACCAACAGGAACTTGATGAGGAAAGAGCTTATTTAGCTTACACTCCATCACTAAGAGAAATCAGGGTAGGAGCTGAAGCAGGACCCTGAGGTGGCCACCACAGAGGTGCGCTGCTTGCTTGTTTACTCTGTTGCTCTCTCACAAGCTCATCACGCTTAGCTAATTTTCTCAAATAGCCCAAGACTACCTGCCCCTGACACAAGCCACATGGGCTCTCTTACATTAATCCCTTCCAGCCATGTCCACAGACCAAACTGATAAAGACAATTACTCAATGGGGACCTTTTCTACAGGTGATTCTAAGCTATGTCAAGTTGATAGTTAATACTAACTAGGACAGATGCAAAACTCCTAAAGAGGACCACAGCCAGCCACACCTAGCACTGTAGTGAAAAGGAAAAAAACATCCTGACCGAACTGAGTTCATTCCAAAAATGTAAAGAAGGCTCATTGTAAGGAAGTTCATAATATAATGTGTCACATAAACCCATCTCAAGGTAAAAGAATACAAACACTTGCTAGTAGACACTTTAAAATGTATTGGATAACCTTAATGGCATTCATGCTTTTAAAGTTTCTCATAAGTAAAGAACTAAAGAAAACATCTTTTAGCCATATTACTTTATTTCTTTTTAAAAATATTTTATTAGCCGAGTGTGGTGGCACATGCCTTTAATCCTAGCACTTGGGAGGCAGAGGCAGACTGATCTTTGTGAATTCAAGGCCAGCCTGGTCTACAGAGTAAGTTCCAGGACAGCTGGGGCTACAGGGAGACCCTGTCTTGAAAAGACAAAAAAAAAAAAATTTTGTTACGCCGGGCGTGGTGGCACATGCCTTTAATCCTAGCACTTGGGAGGCAGAGGCAGGCAGATCTTTGTGAGTTCAAGGCCAGCCTGGTCTAAAAATATTTTATTACAACAACAACAACAATAACAACAGAAAGACTTCGTCAAAGAGTTAACTGAAGTGGTGAACATCTGTTGAAAACAGTAAACTTCTGCATGAAGAATTTTGAGAGAGACTGAGAAAAAGATGAAAAACATGTTTGACAGAATACATGAGCTCTGGTGGGGTGGGGGGGAAGGGAGGGGCACACGGGTCTAGATTTGATTTGTAATTCTGTCTTTTTGTTTGTTTGTTTGTTTTTGTCTTTTGGAGACAGGGTCTCTCTGTAGCCCCAGTTGTCCTGGAACTCACTCTGTAGACCAGGCTGGCCTTGAACTCACAAAGATCCGCCTACCTCTGCCTCCCAAGTGCTAGGATTAAAGGCATGTGCCACCACGCCCAGATTTGTAATTTTGTACAAAATGCACAGAGCAATAAAATATTGGCTTTGAAAAAAAATATTTTATTTATTAATTTTATTTTATGTGTATGAATGTTATTGCCTGCATGTAGGTAGGTGCACCCATGTCATGTAATGCCTGAGGAGGTTAGAAAAGGCCGTCAAATGCCCCTGGAACTGGAGTTACGAACAGTTGTTAGCTGCCATGTAGGTGCTGGGAATCAAATTTGGGTCCTCTGTAAGAGCAACTAGTGTTCTTAATGGCTGACCATCTCTACAGCCTTATATTACTTTATTTCTGATGAATCATGACAACATCAAAGAAATAGTCCTAAAGTCCAGTCAATACACAGTGGGCTGTACACACACATGGCCAAGAGCTAGCAGTGGCCACATTTTCTCTGTCCTTCAATCCTAGCCACAGATCCATCCCCTGGTGGGAAAGCAGTGCAGAGACCCTTCTTGTCAGGTCTCCACCAGCAAAGCCAATGCTCTTCCACCATCTTGGAAATGGGTCAAATTCAAAACTTCACAAGAAATCTAGAAATTGTAGGAGAACATTGTGGTGGCGTCCTCTACAGCATTTGTTAACCATCAGTACCCCCAGCTTGCCTCGGATAACAGCTGCCTTTCCTATGGAACTCCACTGAATAGAGAAAATATTTTCTGGAACACAGCTTGCTAAGCCAGGCTCCTTATTGGATTACAGAGAGCTAGGAAGACCCTGGAGTTTTATACAAAAGAGACTATGTTTGTGTGTGTATGTATCTGTGTCTGTGTGTATATATGTGTATGTGTGTTCACACACATGTGTACTTATTGATCAGTTACTTCCACAAGCTTTTCAAAGGGGCCCATTATTTAGAGAATGTTTGAGACTCTTCTGGAAGAGCCACAGGTGTAGAAGTGGTCTATCTAATGCAGAAACCCCCAGGAAGAGGTTGGCTGTGTCAGCCACAGCAGGTGGCGGTGGTTGTGTGAAGACTTGCCTGACAAGCGGCCACACCACGGAGCCACACAGGAACAAACACTGAACCAAACACCCAGCCATGTCTTTGTGGTTCTAGGAAAAGAGCTTTGAATGGAGAAGGATGTGGGAGCTGACGAGACTGCTTGCACAATATAGGGAATCAAGAGCTGGGTTTCTGAGCATGCAAGAAGAATGGCTCCCAAGAGGGACAGGGTGAAGGTGTGGCTGGCAACGAGTGGAGTTTCCCATGGATGGAACTTTCTGAGTCATTGACAGAGAAGCACAAACACAGAAGGTCCTGGGTAGGGCATGTCCTCTGAACAAGGAAAAGGAAGAGGGTCTTAAATGGTATTTAAGACCTCAGTGTCCACAAGCTGGATCTTGGCACAAGGGGAGGGGGCGCTGGAGTGAGGGAGTCATTGACCCAGGTCAGACAGTAAGTCACTACTACCAGCTCTCATATCTAATCTCATAGGAGAAAAAGCCTCATTCTGCCCCTATCCCCGGAGTTATTTAAAAAGCAAATCTTCATGAGGGAAGGTATATACACAGAACCATAAACAAGTATCTGATAAATTCTAAATATTGCCATGAGTTTTTATTTTTTATTTTCTTCCCTTTATTTTTATTTTTTACCTTTTTTTGAGACAGAGTCTGACTATGTAGCAGTGACGGATCTGGAACTCACCATGTAGAGCAGGCTGGCCTTGAACTCTCAGATCTTCCTGCTCCTGCCTTCCGAGTGCTGGGATTCAAAGCATGCACCACAATATTCCTTTATTTCATATCCTCTTAGGTCTCAAGCCAAATATGATATCTCACAGAACCCCCAAATGCATCAAGTTCCTTTTCCATAATCTCATAGCATCCTATAACTGTTACACTATAAATAACTGGGGATCTGATGGTGGGTGTCTTGAAGCACTAGATTGGCATCTCTGTGAGAAGATGTCTGTCATCCAGTGTCCCCCAAGCCTGGCCCATGACTGCACACTGAAGGTGTTCTACAGAAAATTGCTGAGTGCATCAGCTAAATATGGGAGATTAGGCAGCATCAAGTACCATGGTGCTGTCATACAGACAGGGAAAACAATGCTCAGGGAGGCACCCAACTGTAACCAAGGCTGTCCCGGTAGAAGTGGAGGAACAAGGTAGAAGCAGGGCCCTGGCTTTGCAGGAGGGAGAGGCTAAAATCCACCTTCAGCATTTCCGCCCCAGCCCTGCCCCCATGAAGAATCCACACAAACTCATTTGCCTAGGTCAACACAACAACAAGACTCTAAAGGACATGAAAATGAAAAGCACAAGTCTCTGGGGATCCCACCCTGCTGCCCCTCACACTATCCTGCATATAGGCACCTTTTACTGGGGGTGTGCATGGAAGGTCTTCTTGCCTGTGATATCCCAGGGAGACTCACAGTGACAGCTTGAAGCTGTACTGACCAAGAGTGGACCATAGTTATGTCAGTCCCTGTGGGCCAGGGTTCTTAGTGCTATGTCAGGAAGTCATAGAGGACAGTAGCTTAATGCTGCATGGTGAGAGAGAGGTTGGAGAGGACTTTAGACGATGGAGCTTGAAATAGGGATTGAAGGAGGAATTTGCAGTTCATGAGGCAGGGAGAGAAAGAAGGGTAATCTGGGGAGATGGAGCAGGACCTTCAAAGCCAAGATCCATGCAAGCTTTATAAGAGGAAGCAGAAGACTGGACGTAGGCTGGGTGGTAGGAGTCTTGATACTCATGCTAACAGACACAGGCCATAAGTAGAAGACAAGGGAAGCTCTGCAGGCTTTCAGCTGAAAAGCCACTCATTCAGATTTGTTATCTTCCATTACCATAGCAACAGGCTAGCAGCTGGATGCAAGAAACTCACTGAGGCCAATCTGGGACCCAACTGATAGAGTTAGGAGACTCAAGCTCTGTGCTATGAAAGTCACCTACTTCTCCCATTTGTCACCCCCACCACCACTCTCTTGTACCTTGTGACATTTATCTTTGATCATCCACCTAACACATAATCTTAATTATCCAGAAGCTAGGTCCCAGCCAGCACAACCCCAGGCACACAGCTGCTGCCACCAGGGCTTGCTGGTCTCTGGTCAAGAGAAAGCCCAGAGTCAGCCCAGCTCCAGCCATTTCTGGGTGAGTGGCCTCAGCCCCCATTTCCTCATCTGTAAAGCGGGAGTATAGCTGTGGCTATCTCAGAGCGCGGACATAAAGATGGAAGGACGTGAAGCACTTAGTGTGTAGTGTCCAACACCACAAACACCAAAGGGAAATGTCACCAAGACAGATGAAGAGAAAAGGCAGAACGTGCGTCCCGAGCAGACACATAGTACAAAAGAGAGGGGTAAGCTACAAAACTACCTGATCAAATTCTCAAGAAGTTACTTAATCACACTAGATGTGCTATGCTTTCTTTCTTTCTTTCTTTCTTTCTTTCTTTCTTTCTTTCTTTCTTTCTTTCTTTCTTTCTTATTTATTTATTTATTGTCTTTTTTGAAACAGTGTCTCCCTGTAGTCCCACCTGTCCTGGAACTTGCTACGGAGACCAGACTGGCCTTGAACTCTCAAAGATCCACCTACCTCTGCCTCCCAAGAGCTGGGATTACAGGCATGCGCCACCATGCCTAGGCCTGATGTGCTATATTTAATAAGGCAAGCAACACTGTCCTTAAAACTAGATACCATAAGAATTTTGCTGCTTATGAGGTACAGCTTCTTTTTGAGACAGGATCTCCCAAAGCCCCAGCTGGCCTGGAACTCGCTGAAGTACAGCTTCTTAAAGTAACATATGCAGCCGGGCGTGGTGGCATACGCCTTTAATCCTAGCACTTGAGAGGCAGAGGCAGGCGGATCTTTGTGAGTTCAAGGCCAGCCTGGTCTACAGAGAGAATTCCAGAACAGCTGGGGCTACAGGGAGATCCTGTCTCAAAAAGATAAAAAAAAAAAAAATTGACATATGCAAAATATGAGAATGACATAATTCTATGTGTACCCAGATACCTCTACAGCACACTCCCAAAATCTGTAAATCATACTCTGTATTTAACAGAATGCAAGATACCATCCATCAATCATCCAGCATGAAGAAATATTGCTGCTCATCATAATGGTAAGATGTCAGAAAAATGTAAGATGCATCTTAATTTCAACATTACTAGAATATAAAAGCAAAAGCGGCACTGCCTGTAATCCCAGCGCACGGGAGGCAGAGGCAGGAGGAGCAGGAGTTCAAGTCCAGTTTTGTTCTATATCATCAAGCTGGAGGCCAGCCTGGGGTACATCATCTCAACAAAGAAATAAATAAATGAATAAGAATAGAATGTAAACACATGTACATCTCAAAGTTAAGTAAAAATATTCATATGTAATATATAGTATTGTCATTTTCATCTATGCCAGAGGCTAAAAAAACCAAAGTAGGTGAGAGCTCAAACACTGAGCTACATAGATCCAGCAATATGGCTCACAAAGTAGTCCAAAGAAGAGCATTTGTTCTAGCTTGCATAGGGCCAGAGAAGAAAGGATGGAATGCAGGATGGAAGAAAGGAAGGAAGGAAGGAAGGAAGGAAGGAAGGGAGGGAGGGAGGGAGGGAGGGAGGGAGGGAGGGAGGGAGGAAGAGAGGAAGGAAGGAGGGAGGGAGGATATCAAGTATCTCTCCCTTGACCAGCTAGTGGATCCCTTGTCACGTCCTTCTAGAAGGTTCATTTCTTCATAAATTTAGGATTTCAGATCACCAGCTGAAGCTCAGAGATCTTTTGAGTCACGGCAGTCTCATAGAGCAGGCCAGTTCAGTCCTTTGGTTAGGGGTGAGCTTCTTGAAACAAAGGTCTGCCATGGGCTTGTAGGTGAAGGCCCCTACCACTGAGCCTGCCCTGAGGATGGTAGGAAGCTTGTAAAAAACCATGCATGCAGCATCTCCTGTGTGTAGCTCTTGCCAAATCTGTCTATTTCATTTCCCACATGGCCCTATGGATCAGTAGTATAGAGCCCATTTTACAGATAAGGAGACTGAGGCAGGCAGAAGGGTAGTGAGGTGCTGGATCTCACACTCCAGGGCCTGGCTGAAAATCAGGTCTCTATTCCAGCATTAGTACTTTTGGAGCTTATTAAAAAGTTGAAAAATTCTAATTCTAGATGTCACCTTTGGAAAGCTGTGCTGTAGGGCTCGGGCCCAGAGAGTCTGCGCCTCAACAGGAACGCTAGGAACACAGACAGCTCAGCTCTGGGGACCCAGCCTTACCAGGTAGTCCACAGCACGGGCGAAGGGCAGACATAGCTGCTCAAAGGAAAGGAGGGGATGGTGATTCAGAAGAGATCTTCAAGGCCAACCTGGCCTACTTTTGGCCCTCTTTTTGCCAAAACCCACCCCTCCTCTCTTCAGGCTTAACCTCCTTCACACCACATCCTGCTGCTTTGATCTCTCCCCTTCCTTTTCCCTCTGAACAACCTCCTTCCTCCTACGGTCCTGAACTTACACACGCATGCACACACACACACACACACACACACACACACACACACGCGCGCGCGCGCGCGCGCGCGCAGACTCACACACGTGGGTCTCTAGCGTGTAAATATTGATCCTCTGCCAGTGACATGCAGTTCTCTACAACAGCAGCCGCAGTCTCGGGTCCACATTCCCTAACAAGGGGCTGTCTGAGGTTCAACAGAGAACAACCCCAGGTCCTGATGGCCAAGGACTCCTGCCGCCCATGCTCGCCAAGAATTCTGAGCCAGAGGATGGCAAGTTCCTTTCCTCTAGGGCACAGTGTAGCTTGTGACCCAGCAGGAGGCGGCGGACACACTTGGACGCATAGTTATGTAGATTACGATGAATGATGCCGGACGTCCCTCCCGTCTCTGGGTCTGCCACGTGGGTTTGCGGCTCCGGAGTCCCAAGGTGGACCTTATCCCGAAACTGGACAACAGCCGTCTGCACACCCTACCCGGCGCACTGGTGGCAGTCGACGCACATTGCTCCCCGACAGTTCTCATCCTGCTCTGGCTGAGCTTTGAGCTCCCACGCACGCCCATAGCACCCGCCCAGCTGCCCAGCCACATACCTGCAGTCCCCGCCGGGCGCCGAGCCCCTCTCCAGCGGCGACTCCTGGCAGTTGGGGTGAGGACCGGGGCCACCCAGCAGCGGCTGGAGCCCGGCAGCAAAGTCCCAGCATCTGCCAGGTCTTCCAAAGCCTGGGGGCGGGGCATCGTGGGCGGGGTTTGTTGTGGGTGGGGCCTGGGCGGGGCTATCCACCGGGCCAGCATCTCTGGCCCCCTGGTGGCTGGGACACGCCAGGCAGGTGCCTCCGGGCCCTTGCATCCCGGGACTCATCGCCCCTAGCTGGACGAGACCATCCGAGAAGCTGAGCGCGGCTGGGACGCCCCCGGATGCCCTCGGTAGGCACAGACTCCGACTGCTGTGCTCTGCTCGCACTGAGCATCGCAGCTCTCCAGGAGTAAAGTGAGTTTGGGGGTGGGGCGGAAGAGCTTCTTGCTGCACAGGACGGTGGGTGGGGGCTTCGGGGAAGGAGGAGAAAGAGGAAGCTCCACGAGCTGCTTCCTTCTAGCATTGTGCCCAAGCCCCACTTCCTCCTACTACTTCTATTTTCTTCGGGTGTTCTTAACCCTTAAAAGGCCTGCACCCCTTCTGTGCTGAGGGGCGCTCCAACTCCTCTCCCCTTTCTGCAGGAACCGTTCTAGAAATTCCTGGCCCATCCTGACTTTCCAGACTGTTTCTCTGGCCTCTGGTCCGACTTTTTCACCGTCACTTGAAGGCACCAGAGTCACCTGTCTCTTCCCAGGAGTAAGTGATAGGCATCCAATACCAAGCACAGGATACGTTATTGTTAGTCAAAAGCCACAGCCTACCTGAGGCTCAGCAACGTGAACATCAATGACTTTTCTTTTCCTGACTCCCTAAATACCAAGAAAAGGCAACTTCCCCAAATGGGCCGAAACAGAAAGTAGGGGGGGGGGGGCAGACAGGGCAGTACTTAAAAACTGGAAGGGCAAGCCAGGCCTGGTGGTGCACGCCTTTAATCCTAGCACTTGGGAGGCAGAGGCAGGCGGATCTTTGTGAGTTCATGGCCAGCCTGGTCTACAGAGCGAATTCCAGGATAGCTGGGGCTACAGGGAGACCCTGTCTCAAAAAGACAAAACAAAACAAACAAACAAACAAACAAAAACTGGAAGGGTCTCAATTCCCTGAGCATACCTCTCCATCCTGGACTTTTCCCCAGTCACCCGTTTAGAAATGGAGAGCCCAACCCTGAGTAGTGTCCAACTCTGAGTAGTGTGGTTCACACAACTGTTTCCCAAGTCACTCTTCTGACAACCAGGAAAACCCTGACAGGTGGAGGAAGGAAGAGAGTGATGGTGGAACACCCCCCCACACCCCCACCTCCCGGGTGTGAGAGAGTAGAGCTAACTGCTCTGGAATCAAGAAGGACTGGACAAGAATGAAGAAGACACTGCTGGATGGAAATGCTGGAGGAGGGAGCCTTTAAATGGAAAGAAAGTGCTAGAGAAATTATGGGGTGCTCCATGTCTTCCATATTCTGCTGCTCCTGAAGCTGAAAGTCAGTAAAACGGAAACAGTTGCTCACTCCAGGTGACTCTCAGGGAGTTAGGAAGCCACCTCAGTCTCATCCTTCTCAACTCTGAGATGGCACTCGCTTTTCACTAGCAGTTGTGACCCTGAAATGATTCCCCTCCAACACAGGAGTGTGTCCCTGTCCCTGCATGGATGACCTCCAGCTAGATTTCAAGAACACCTGGCATCTTCTGACCACACATTAGAACAATAGCCACTAAAATTCCCCAGAACAGCTGGAAGACCCTGAATGGTGTCTCTGGCTCAATGGCACTGACTGCACACCAGCCACCTTCCACCACTCTTTGTTGCCTCCTTTAAAAATATGTCTTTCTTGGGGCTGGAGAGATGGCTCAGTGGGTAAGAACACTGGCTGCTCTTGCAGAGGTCCTGGGTTTAGTTCCTAGCATCCACATGGTGTTTAACAACCATATGTAACTCCAGTTCCAGGAGGTCAGTCGCCCTCGTCTGATCACTGAAGATATTGCATGCATGTGGTGCATTTACATACATGCAGGCAAAACACTCATACACATAAAATAAAAATAAGAAATTTTTTAAGGGGCTGGAGAGATGGCCTAGTGGTTGAGAGCGCTGACCGCTCTTACAGAGGACCCGGGTTCGATCCCCAGCACCCACATGGCGGCTGAGAACCGTCTGAAACTCCAATTCCAGGAGAACTCCAGTTCCAGGGGAATCTGACACCCTCTTCTGACCTCCGCGGCATTGCACGACACGGGTGCACAAACCTACATGCAGACAGTACACTCATACACATACAAAAATAAATAAAATTAAATTAAAAAATATTTAAAAAAAAGAAATGTTTTAAGACTCCTGTTTATAACTGTTCTTTTCCATTTTGCGCCCTGATGTTTCTGATGTTTTCAAAGAGGAGTCTACCCTGTTTTGACTTCCCCATCTTACAGTTACTCCACAGTGCTTGAAAGAAGGTCACCAGGAAAACCTCAAATGCCAAATCCAATGTGCTCACTTCAAACCTCACTGTTGCTACCTTGCTGAGAAAATTCCCCCTTGGCTACCAAGCCTCCTTCACCTCTGACCACTATATCTGACTTCTCTTCTGGCTGTTTTCCTCTTCTCTCCTGTATTAGAATGACTGAGGTTTTACATGAGACTGCCACTCTTCTTGCAGAGCAATTTCATCCACTCATCGATCCCATTCACAACTGTAGCCCAGACTTCTCTCCTGAGTCAAAAGTCTGTAATTCTACTACTACTGCACTGCATGTCTATACCTCTGTAGTCAGTGGAAACGTACCTTATGGCCTAATTTCTTCCCAATAAACTCCACCTCATAACAGTCCCCACCTAGGAACTCTGGAGAGACAATCCACATCCAAACTATAGCAGTTGTTTTCTTTTTTTTAATTTATTTATTATGTTTTATGTGTATGAGTGTACTGTCTGCATGTAGGTTGGTGTACCCATGTCATGCAATGCCATGGAGGTCAGAAGAGGGTGTCGGATTCCCCGGGAACTAGAGTCAAAGATGGTTCTTAGCTGCCATGTGGGTGCTGGGAATCAACCCAGGTCCTCTGCAAGAGCAGTCAGTGCTCTTAACCACTGAGCCATCTCTCCAGCCCCAGCAATTGTTTTCTTTTATTCTGAGACAGGGTCTCACTGTGTAGCTTTGGCGTCCTGGAACTTCATATGTATACCAGACTGGCCTTGGACTCACAGAGATCGACCTGCCTCTGCCTCCCCAGTGCTAGGATTATAAGCATGTGCCACCACACTCAGCTGCATATGTTTTCTTACAAGCTGTAAACTGTAGGGCTAGAGAGATGGCTCAGTGGTTAAGATCACTGACTACTCTTACAGAGTACCTAGGTTCAGTTCCCACAACCCACACTGCAGCTAACAACCACCTGTAACTCCAATTCCAAGGGATCCGATGCCCACTTCTGATCTCTGAGGGCTTTGCACCTACATGCAGACAAAACACACATACCTTTTATCCCAGCACTGTGGAGGCAGAGGCAGGAGGATTTGGGAGACCCTGTCTCAAACAACCAAGCAAACAAACATACAAAACTCACATATGTATAAAAATAAATTTTAAAAATTATAAGCTGCAAATTCTTGTAAACCACAACTCATCAGTACACAGATCAGGAGGAAAACAAAGTTCTCTGGGCGTCTCCTCCCTCCAGGCCCGCATGGGTCCCACCATCCAGCAGGGGGGGCTTCCGCCCTTCCACACTCCGACATCTCTGTGCACGTTGCGTCTCCCCACTTATTCAGCTCACTGATACTTTACTGTACATTAATAACAGCTGACAGACCACTTAAAGTGCTGTTCCTGGATAAATCCTGACTCCCAGTCAAGGCAGGTAAACAGAGAAGCTAAAGATATGAAAACAAAAACAAAATCCGGGCTTTCAAAAGAAAGGGATATGGGGCTGGAGAGATGGCCTAGCAGTTAAGAGTGTCAACTGCTCTTGCAGAGGACCAGGGTTCGATTCCCCAGCACCCACATGGCAGCTGAGAACCGTCTTTAGCTCCAGTTCCAGTCCCTCTTCTGACCTACACGGCACTGCAGACACAGGTGCATGGACCTGCATGCAGACAGTACATTCATACACATAAAAAATAAATAAAATTAAAAAAAAAAAGAAAGAGATACGATAAGTGATAAGCCCAAATCCTCCAACCTATATTTCAACAAAAAGGAGAAGAAAATTAAAATAGTTTTCATATCTGTTTTTTAATAGTTGGGAGAATGTCACATACATTAAGTGTAGTAGACTGAATCCTTAAGAAGCACTTGGGAGGCAGAGGCAGGCGGATCTCTGTGAGTTCAAGGCCAGCCTGGGACTAAAAGGAGACTCTGTCTCAAAAAGACCAAAAAACAAAAAAAAAAATTATCAGCAGGGGCCAGCGAGATGGCTCAGCCAGTAAAAGCACTTGCCTGACAAGCCTGGGGCCCTGAGCTTGATCTATAGAACTGATGGTGGAAGGAGAGAACCAACTCCTGGGTGGAAGTTGTCCTCTGATTTCCCACATGTACCCTGCACATCACACACACTGTGGCACATGTATGCCCACATCATACACACACACACACACACACACACACACAGACACACACACACACACCATCAGTGGCTGCTAAGGCAGTAGGCCAACATATGATGATAAATCGTGTCTCTTTGTCTCTTGCCCCAAAATTCCTATAACAAAACCTAACCTCCAATGTGATGGTGCTAGGAGATAAGGCCTTTGTAGATATGCTTCAGCCATGTAGGTGCCTCCTGAAGATGAATCTGTGCTTATAAAAGAGGCCCATGGAAACTTGGTCATGCCACATGTGAAGACCCAGTCTGTGAGGAACAGGCCTGCATCAGTTGCAGAATCTGTTAGCACTTTGATCTTGCACATCCTAGGCTCCAGAATTGTGAGAAATAAATCTCTGTTTTTTACCAGTCACTCAGTTTATGGTTATTTTCGTTATTGCAGCTTGAAGGGACTAAGAGAAATGGGATATCTGCTTATTCAAGTAGTTCCCCATCAGATGCTTAACAGTTACAAAGAGAAAATAGAGACTTTACTACAGAGAAATCAGGCAGACACACCCTAAGACAACTAAACAAAGTTGACATCTTTTTTTTTTTTGGTATTTTTGAGACAGGGTCTCCCTTTAGTCCCAGCTATCCTGGAGCTTGCTCTGTAGACCAGGCTGGCCTCGAACTCACAGAGATCCGCCTGCCTCTGCCTCTGCCTCCCAAGTGCTAGGATTAAAGGTGTGTGCCACCCTGCCCGGCTAGACATCTTAAGAAGATTCAAGGCACTGAGAAAGGAATATTGTTTCTGTGGTATTCTTGACTAAAATGTTTTGCTTTAACTAATCACGAAAAAAAATAATAATCAGACTAACCCAAAGTGAGAGTCATTCTATGAAATATTCACCAGTGTTGAAGATGAGAGTCACAAAGAGTCAGCAGCATGGGGCTAAAGAGATGGCCCTGGGGGTAGGAGTATCTGTTGCTCTTGCAGAGGATTTGAATTTGGTTCCCAGTACCCACAAAGGCAGCTCACAATTGCCTATAACACCAGTTCCAGGGGATCCAAAGCTCTTCTGGCCTCTGAGGCACCAGGCATGCATTTGGTGTACATATATACATATATGTATGTACATACGTATATACATACAAATGCTTATATACATAAAATGAAAATAAATAAATCTTAAAAAAGAAATTGAGGCACACATTTTCATACAACATTCAAGTGTGATGATAGATTCTGATGAGTTCTAGGCCAGAGAAGGACATTTAGTAGGATCACTGGCAAAATTTGAATAAAGTCCATCCATTGTTTAATAGTGTTACATCCAAGTGGGCATAATGATTTATTTGGGTAATTCCAAGATTCAGGAGGCCAAGGCAAAAAGGCAATGAATTCAAAGCTCCCCTGGACTATATAGCAAGACCCTATCTCAACAAAATAAAACAAAACACAAACAAAAACAAACCTCCTGTATCTATGCTAATTCTAATTTCAATAATCACATATTATACATAATGCTGATTATTTAGGGGGGAGCTAAGTGAGAGCTTTTTATTTATAGCATATTTTTGTCAGTCCAATTTCAAACTATAAACTGACCCCTAAAAGCAAAAATTAAAATTTGCAAATTTAAAAAATTTTTGAAAAACTCATTTCATTTTAACCTGATACTAAAGCCTAAACAATGAACTACAGGTGAATTCTTTAGGACAGAGATACAAATTCTAAAATAAAACAAGTGAGCCAGGTGTGGTGGCTCACGCCTTTAATCCCAGCACTTGGGAGGTAGAGGTAGGCAGATCTCTGTGAGTTCAAGGCCAGCCTGGTCTACAAAAGGGAGACAGTGCCTCAAAAATACCAAAAAAAGAAAAAAACTAAAAACAAAAACAAGTGGGGCTGGGTGTGCTGGCACCCATCTTAAATTCCAGCTCTTGAGGGAGGCAGAGGCGGGTGGATCTCTGTGAATGTGAGGCTATCCTGGTCTACATAGCAAGGGCTACATAGTGAGAAAACCTGTCATTCACATGTATATGTATATATATATATATTTTTTTTTTTTACTGTAAGCTGTATCCGACCTTAAATTAAAATAGTAATGTGTGGCTGGGGAGGTAACTCAGCTGACAGAGTGCTGGCTTAGCATGCACCAAGCCTGAGTTAGACCCCCTGCAGTACATGCTATTGCCCGTTTGTGATCCCAGCACTGGAGAGGTGGAGGCAGGACGATCAGAGGTTCAAGGTCCCCAGGTATGTTTCAAGTTTGAGGCCAGCCTGGGCTGACCCTGTCTCAATAAATAAGTCTTAAAAACGAATGTGCTATGAGCCGGGCGTGGTGGCGCATGCCTTTAATCCTAGCACTCGGGAGACAGAGGCAGGCGGATCTTTGAGTTCAAGGCCAGCCTGGTCTACAGAGCGTGTTCCAGGATAGCTGGGGCTACAGAGAGACCCTGTCTCGAAAAAAAATGAAAAAGACCAAAACAAACAACAAAAACAAAAGAATGTGCTATGACAAAGTAGAGTTTGTATAAGGAATGTGGACGTCCTGGATGAGCCTAAGAGATCCAAACATGTCTGATGTCTCAAGTGGACTATTGGCTTATACCACTGTGTGCATTGATCTGGCTGAAAGTTGGGTCCTGCAGGATGGTTTTGTGGGTGGCCCTAGGATATGTGATGAGAGATAAGAGACTGAAAACATCAACACAGGAGAGGCTTGGGGTCTGAACAGTTTGTCTCCATTTTAAAATTTAGATGAGCATTGAGCAGCTGATGGATATAGATCAACTGCATTGCGGGCCCTCCAAGGCGTTGCTTCCAGCGGGGTGTTGACTTCCTGTCGTAGGCTGGCGTCGCAGGCTGGCGTCGCAGGCTGGCATCAGGAAGAGTTTCAGCGGGAAGGAAAAGCTGTTTCCAGTAGGGTCACTGAGAGCTGGAGCACTGCAGAGCAACGGCCCAAGATGGTTGGGGAGGAGCATGCCCTGGCTCTGGCCTCCTAGAGATGAGGAAAAAATACTTCTTTGGAAATCACAAAGCCCTGCACCCTGGGTCCTCTTGGAGGCTGACCCCAGCACACTCAACTGCTGGGAGACTGAGGAGGCTTTGAAGAAAGCTGGAAGACCTGAGCATAGATCAGAAACATAAATATCTCCACAAATAAGGCAGGTCAAATTCAGGGACAGAATGATGAGATGGGGTTTCCTTAACGTGTCCTGACATTTGGAAACAGCATTGTATATTCTAACCTCTCTTGAAATGAACCCTGTACAAATTTCAGTCTCGTGTGTGTGTGTGTGTGTGTGTGTGTGTGTGTGTTTCCCAGATGAATAAAGTCTTCTTTCCCCATATGACTTTTTTAAAAATTTTTATTTATTTTTGTATGTGTATGAATGTATTGTCTGCATGTTTGTGCACCCGTGTTGTGCAATGCCGCGGAGGTCAGAAGAGGGTCTCGGATTCCCCTGAAACTGGAGTTCTCCTGGAATTGGAGTTACAGACGGTTCTTAGCCACCATGTGGGTGCTGGGGATCGAACCCAGGTCCTCTGCAAGAGCAGTCGGTGCTCTTAACCGCTAGGTTATCTCTCCAGCCCCTATATGGCTTTTTTATATTCTTCCTGTAATGTTTTTCCTGGTGTTGTCTTCTGATTCTAGACAAGCTTTGTATACTAACCCTATAGGAATATTCTTCACATCCACCAAAAAGTATGTGTGCTTTGCCTGTTTCCCTTGATTCAAATAGCCCTTGTGGCCTTTTATTTTCTCTACATTTTCTAGAGACATGATTACAAGAAATATTTCACTTTTACCTAATTCCATTATAAGCAAAGCAATTGCACAAATACAAAAACTAGTAACTGACCCTTGACCCTGATGTCTGGGAAACAATCGGGTATGGAGACAATAGGGTACAGAGAGAATGCTAATGAGGTAAATGAAGAGACCTCTAAAGAGGACCCCTGGGGCCCAGCTTCATCCCACAGTGGCCTAGTGGAAATGCAGGAACTGTATGTTCAGATTCTTAGGGGTTTTAAAGACAAAAAAGAAATTGGAATTCTTATCTGAAATTTCCTAATCTTTAAATGCTGATGTCTAATTCAAAACAGTGCTTTAAAACCCCTTCCTAATAAACTGACTCACTGGTGTTCAGTTTGTGACATCTGTTCTGTATTATACAGGTGGGACCCCGTGCCACTGCAACCTGAGCCATTTCTGTTAATGTGAGCTAATTTGTTCCCACTGGAGGGGAGACAATTAGTTTATAAAAGGAGGAATCAATGTAAAAGTTTATTAATGTTGTTCATCACATGAATAGGGCTCAGGAGACTAAACAATATAATTATCCTGATAAGATGTCTGATGATGAGAACTCAACATGAATACAAGGTGACTTTGGTGACATGATAAATGATATCTAATCTATATCAATTGAACCACAGTTTTTCTCACTCTAGTGATTACGAGTAATGAATTACAGATATGGTCTTTAATAATGAAAGCATTCTTATGAAAACAAGGAACAAAACATGGGTCTTTATAACTGAATAATTTCAACACTTCTGAAATTCAAGGGAAAACAATGAGAGAAGAAAACAGTAAGAGGCATCAATTTGGGATGGAAAAGTGAAGCTTATTAGTATATACAAATGATACAGATGACAGTCCATCTAAGAAACCTCAACTAATACGTTCAGAAATCTTTAAAGCTAGTAAGAGAATTCAGCAAAATACCTGGGTCCTAAGTAAACATATGGAATTCAGCAATTCTCTATATCCCAGCAATGGGCAAATAGAACATAGAGTAGAAAAAAGCAGCTTACTTACCCCAGCAACGAACGTGCTTAGGAAAAAAAAGCCAAGGGAACCAGAACAGCCGAGACAATCCTAAGGAGGTGAAAGGTTAGAGGACGCACATTTCCTGAATCCAAGACACAACAGAAAGCTACAGCAATCAAGATGTTGAGGTCCTGGCAGAGTGACACAGATGAGGTAAATAAGTGAGAGTCTAAGTCTAAAGCCATGCTTTCAGTCAGTTCCTTCTCCACAGGAGTGCCAAGACGACTCAAAAGGGGGAAAGAATTGTCTTTTCCACAAATAGTGCTGACACCACTGGATATCTATATGCAAAATAGTGAAACTGGATCTTGTCACACATCACATGCAAAATCCAATTCAAAGTATTCAAAGACTTAAAGGTCAGAGCTAAAACCACAAAACTCATAGAAGAAAACATAGGTGTAAAGCTGGGTGTGGTGGCCAATGCCTTTAATCCCAGCACTCATGAGGCAGAGGCAGGCAGATCTCTGTGAGTTCAAGGCCAGCCTGGTCTACAGAGCGAGCTCCGGAGCTACAGGGAGACCCTGTCTCAAAAACATAGAAAGAAAGAAAGAAAGAAAGAAAGAAAGAAAGAAAGAAAGAAAGAAAGAAAGAAAGAAAGAAAGAAAGAAAGAAAGAAAGAAAGAAAGAAAGAAAGAAAGAAAGAAAGAGAAAGAAAGAAGGAAGGAGGAAGGAATGAAGGAAGGATAGGAAGGAAGGAAGGAAGGAAGGAAAAAAAAAGACATAGGTGTAAATTGTTGAAAGAAAGAAAGAAAGAAGAAAAGAAAATGAAAGAAATAAAGAAGAGAAAGAAAGAAAAAAGAAAAGAAAAGAAAGAATGACATAGGGGTGTAAATTTTGGAGACCTTGGCTTATAAACTGGTTTCTTAGAAGTTATCTACAGCACGAGCAAGAAAAGATAAAAATAAACATCATGAAAAATTAAAACTTGTGGGGCTAGACGATGATTATTTGAAAACATCATCATATATTGGAAAGATAGATACAAAATATGGTGGTTCGCAGCGCCTTATTATCCTTAGGCACTTGGGAGGCAGAGGAGGCGGCATCTTTGCCAAGTTCAGGCCAGCCTGGTCTACAGAGTGAGTTCCAGGACAGCTGGGGCTTACAAGGGAGACCCTGTCGCAAAAAGAGACCAAAAAAAAAAAAAAAAACAAAAAAACAAAATAAAAAGCACAAATAAGGGGCTGAAGAGATGGCTCAGCAGTTAAGAGCACCGACTGCTCTTGCAGAGGACCTGGGTTCAGTTCCCAGCACCCACATGGTGGCTAAGAACCATCTTTAACTCCAGTTCCAGGGGAACCCAATGCCCTCTTCTGACCTCCTCAGCATTGCACGACATGGGTGCACAAACCTACATGCAGATAGTACACTCATACACATAAAAAATAATAAATAAATTTTAAAAAATTAAAACTTGCATGCTTCGGGCCGGGTGTGGTGGCACACGCCTTTAATCCTATCACTTGGGAGGCAGAGGCAGGTGGATTTTTGTGAGTTCAAGGCCAGCCTGGTCTACAGAGTGAGCTCCAGACCAGCTGGGACTAAAGGGAGACCCTGTCTCAGAACAAAACAAAACAAAACAAAACAAAAAAACTCGTGTGCTTCAAGAACACCATGAGAAATGAAAAAGTAACAGTGTGAGAGTTAAAAATAATAATTTAAGACAGAGGGTTACTATGTAGTCCTGGTTTGCCTAGAACTGGCTTTGTAGACCAGGCTGGCCTCAAACTCAAAGATATCTGCCTGCTTCTACCTCCTGAGTGCTGGGATTAAAGGCATGCACCACCACACTTGGAGTGAAAAAAAAAATTGCATGTCATGTTATAAGGAGGTATTTGAGTCTGGAATAGATCCAGCACTCCTAGAACTCAATAATAAGTAATTTAATAATGGGCAAAGGATCTGAAAAGACATTTCTCCAAAGCATGTAAAAAAAAAATCCCAATATCATCAGAGAACTCAAATCAAAACTACAATGAACTATTTTACACAGTGTTATTGAAAAGCAGATACTAAAAAAAAAAAAAAGAAAAGCAGATACTAACAAATGTTGACAAGTTAGAACCCTCAGACATACACTGCTGGTGGGAATGTAAAATGCCACTACCACTTTGGAAAACAGTTTGGCAGTCTCTCTAAATGTTAAACATAGGACTCATCAATTCTATTACTAGGTGTATACTGAAGAGAAATGAAAACATGTATCCGAATGAAACCTTGCACATGAGTATTTGTTTTTATTTATTTATTTTATTTATTTTTGTATGTGTATGAGTGTACTGTCCGCATGCAGGTTTGTACACCCATGTTGTACAACGCTGCGGAGGTCAGAAGAGGGTGTCAGATTCCCCTGGAACTGGAGTTAAAGACGGTTCTCAGCCGCCATGTGGGTGCTGGGGATAGAACATGGGTCCTCTGTAAGAGCAGTCAGTGCTCTTAACTGCTGAGCCATCTCTCCAGCCCCTACACATGAATATTTGTAACAGCACTAATCATCATAGCCAAAAAGCAGAAATAGAATTCTCTCGACTGATAGCGGATAATAAAATGTAGTATTTTCATACAATGGATATTATTTGGCCTAAAGAAAAACAAAGTCATGATATATGCTACGCTGTGGATGAACCTTGAAAATATAAGTGAAAACAACCCATTTAAAAGGCCACACATTGCCGGGCGTGGTGGCGCACGCCTTTAATCCTAGCACTTGGGAGGCAGAGGCAGGCGGATCTTTGTAAGTTCAAGGCCAGCCTGGTCTACAGAGTGAGTTCCAGGACAGCTGGGACTACAGGGAGACCCTGTCTTGAAAAGACCAAAAAAAAAAAAAAAAAAAAGGCCACACATTGTATGTTTCCATTTATTTGTGTGTGATTTCTTTTGTAGGAGTTGAAAATGTTCAGAAGTTGACTATGGTAAGAATACAATATTAAAATGTATTGGGGTGTGTGTGTGTGTGTGTGTGTGTGTGTTATTGGACCTTGAACCTAGGGCCTTGTGCATACTAGCTGAGTGCACTATTATTGTGCTATAGTCTCGTATCTCTCTCCCTCCCTCCCTCCTGTCTGCCTCCCTTCCTCTCTACCTCTCTTCCTCTTTCAGAGGTTTTATGAAGTTGCCCAGGATAACCTTGAACTCACTCTGTAGCCAAAGAAGAACTTGAACTTGTGTCTATTCTTTCTCAAATTAAAGCCAAATAAGGATTTAGGGAAGTGAGCTGGATAGCTTCTGATGTCAACCTGACATACCTGTTGGAGAACTGCCTTGATTGGATTGGACTGTGAGGTATTTTCTTTTTTGTTAAGTGATGTGGGAAGGCCCAAAACCCCTGAGCAAGTGGTTCTGGGTTGTATAAGAAAGCAGGCTGACCACCAGCCAGAGGAGCAAGCCAGTAGGGAGCATTTCTCCATGGACCCTGCTTCAGTTTCTGCCTCCAGGTTCCTGCCTTGTTTAAGTTCCTGCCATGGATTCTCTCAATGATGAGCTGTGATCGGGACATGACAGCCAAATAAACCCTAACCTCCCCAAGTTGGTTTTGGTTAATATTTCATGGCAGCAATAGAAAGCCAACTAGGGCAGGGAGACAAAGTGACAAAATAATTTTACACTTCATCATGAAAAGTAATTGTGTAATAGTCAAGAAACTTTATAAAAGTCTTAGACATGAGCCAGAAGTTGCCATGTGAGATGAAAATGTTCTAGAAACCTTCAGAATTGAAGTGCTGTAGCAGTGGGCACAGTGGCCTATGCCTATACTCCCAATACAAAGAGGGTTGAAGTAAAACGATCTCATGTTTGTGACCAGTCTGGGACTACAGAGCAAGACGATGTCATGGAAAGAGGGAAGGAAGGGAAGGGACGGAAAGAGGGATGGAGGAAGGGAGGAATAGAAGGGAGGAAGGGGAAGAAAATGGACTGCAATTCAAAAATATAATGGAGGGGCTGGAGCCATTGCTCAGTGGTTAAGAGCACAGACTGCTCTTGCAGAGGACCCAAGTTCTATTCCCAATACACACACGGTCGTAACAATTTTCCATAACTACAGTTCCAGGGGATATGACACCCCCTTCTGGCCTCCATGGGCATTGCATGCACCTGTGTACTTACACTCAGGTAAAACATTCATACACAAAATCTAAATAAATAAATAAATAAATAAATACTATATATTTTTAAATATAGTGGACTGCTCTTTGTCCTCAGAAGCAGGAGCAAGATGAACAAAGGAGCACCATTCTTTGGAAAGTGTTGCAGTAAGAGCACACACTGTGCCGCTACTGTGGCTCTCTGCTACCTTCCGAGGCTGAGCTGCAACAAATGCAGCTGCTCTGCAGAGGGCAAGAGAAAATGTAACTGGAGTGCCAAGGCTGAGGGACAAAATACTGCCAGGACTGGGCAAACATAGGTACATGCAGGCAATACACACATGCACATAAAATAAAAATAATAACTTTTTTTAATTTTTGTTTTTTTCGAGATAGGGTCTCCCTGTAGCCCCAGCTGTCCTGGAACTCACTCTATAGACCAGGCTGGGCTTGAACTCACAAAGATCCACCTGCCTCTGCCTCCCAATTGCTAGGATTAAAGACGTGCTCCACAATGCCCGGCAAAAATAATAACATTTTAAAAATTAATAGCAAAGCCAGGCGTGGTGGTGCACAGCTTTAATCCCAGTACTTGGGAGGCAGAGGCAAGCGGATCTTTCTGAGTTCAAGGCCAGCCTGGTCTATATAGCGAGTTCCAAGACAGCTGGAGCTACAGGGAGACCCTGTCTCAAAAAGACCCCCCAAAAACAATTAATAGCAAATAATTTTTTTAAAATAAATAATAATAAAAAAAAGTATAATAGACCAATGAGACTAAACTCATCTGTCAGAAACAAACCTGAATGAACAAAGTCAAAATATATTAAAGAGCCAGGCGTGGTGGTGCACACCTTTAATCCTAGCACTTGGGAGGCAGAGGCAGGCAGATCTCTGTGAGTTCAAGGCCAGCTTGGTCTACAGAATGAGTTCTAGAACAGCTAGAGCTACAGGGAGACCCTGTCCCAAAAAAGACCAAATATGCTGGGCATGGTGGCACATGCCTTTAATCCTAGCACTCAGGAGGCAGAGGCAGGCGGAGCTTTGTGAGTTCAAGGCCAGCCTGGTCTACAGAGTGAGTTCCAGGACAGCTGGGACTACAGGGAGACCCTGTCTCGAAAAGACCAAAAAAAAAAAAAGACTAAAAAAAAGCAGTAATGGGTAATTTAGACAGGAATTTTTATATGTGCTCAGTCAGTAGAATACCTTAAAACCATTAGAGTTAGCTAAATATATATGTATCAAAAAGATTATTCAATAAATATGTATTTGACCTCTGTAGATGAGGTATTCTCTTCCTGTTGGGAAAACAGCAATGAGAAAACCTAAACCCTGCCCTGTGGGACTTAATGTTCTTCTTCTGGAGGAACTTGACAGTACACAATGTGATTTATCTTTCAGACTTTCATTGTTGGACATAAACTTTATGCCCTCTTTGCCCGTTCGAGGACTGAAGATTGTGTGTTTGTCACGATAACTAAAGAAGAACCAGGTATGCTATAAGGCACTTAATTTGCACACATTTACTTTGATTAGAGAAACTTTGTAACAAATGGTTCCTTTCCTAGACGTATTTCAGCTGGTGTCAGTGAAACTACCTAAATCACCATGCCAGGAGGTAGAGGCTACAGAGCTCTCCTTTGTGTTGGACTACATAAACCAGTCACCCAAGTGCATTGCCTTTGGAAGTGAGGTAAATTTTTTTCCTTGGCTTCTGTTTTATACATACAGTATATTCCCCTGCAAATTTCCCCTTGAACATTAATGATACAGTGATATCATTACTATGGTTTTGTCAGCAACTAAGAAGTATTTAGTGTTGTTTTAGCATGTATTATTTTTTCCTTTTATTTGTTTTTTTTTTTTTAAGGGATTCTACACTATAATAGCACAGTTGTTTTCAGATAACATTGGTGTGTATTATGTTTATGATACAGATTTTCTGGTGCCCTTTTGCCATTTTACAGTTTTCACCAACATAACAATGTTTGGTGTTTAAGTCATTTTTTCATCTGTTCCATTAAAAAACCACTGAAGAGCTAGAGATGACTGAGAGTTATGAGCACTGGCTGTTCTTGGCAAAAGACTCAGAGGTTCACTCTCAGCATGTGCATGGCAGCTAACAGCCTTTGCAACTCCAGTCCCAGGGGGTCTGAGCCCTCTCAGCAGGTGTTCCACAACATGGCATTCATACATTCACAGAAAATGTTCATACACACAGAATATAAATAAGAAATAAATTGAAAAAAACACTGAAATTGTTCCATTTTAGGTTGTATGTCGTTAGAATATATGGCCTCCATATCTATAATTAGCATACCTTTAACACATAGAAAATAACCATTTCCAGAGGAATTAGGATCAGCCAGAAATCTTTTTATCCCTTTTTCTTGTCAGTTTAAGATTGCAGTAAGTGTTTACAAAAACATATTTTTGACCAGTACATAGCATTATTTAGCTACCTATTGTATTAGTCACTTTTCTGTTGCTGTGATAAAGCACCATGACCAAGGAACTTATAAAAGGAAGAGTTTATTTGAGCTTACGATTGACGGTTCCAGGGAATTAGAGTCCATTGTGGCGGGAGGCATGGTGGCTGGAGAGGCATGGCGGCTGGGAGGGTCACATCTCGCAAAGAGCACAGGAAGCAGAGAGAGACTGTAGACCATGAGGCTTGTTAAAGCTCTCTAAGCCCTGCCCCCAGTGATACACTTCCTCCAGCACGGCCACACACCCCAAGACCTCCAAAACCAGCGCCACCAACTGGAGACAAACGTCTGAATACCTAGAGCCTATGGGGGACACTCATTCAAACCACCACATTCCACTCCCTGGCCCCCATAGGCTCCTGACCATATAAAATGCAAAATGCATTTAGTCCAACCTTAAAAGTCCCCATAGTCTTTACCAGTTTCAATGCCATTCAAAAGTC
>VZQC01001522.1:3063031-3081797 GCA_009823505.1 Rhizomys pruinosus | reverse complement strand
TTCTTTATTTTCCCCTGGAACACATCTTTTGCAGCCATGCTTTCTCAAGGCCCCTTATGATGGCCTTTAAGCATTCTGCTACCGTAGTTAGTCAACAGCCTTTCCAGCCCAAAGTTCCAAAGTCTTCCACACTTCTCCAAACATCCACATGGTCAGGTTCTTCACAGCCAACAGCCCCCTCTCTGGTACCAATAACTGTATTAGTCACTTTTCTGTTGCTGTGATAAAACACCAGACCAAGGAACTTATAAAAGAAAGAGTTTATTTGAGCTTACAATTGGCGTTTCCAGGGAATTAGAGTCCATTGTGGTGGGAGGTGTGGCAGCTGGATCTGGAGCAGCAAACCGAGGGTCACATCTCGCAAAGAGTACAGGAAACAGAGAGGGCAACTGTAGACCACAGAGGCTTGTTAAAACTCACTAAGCCTGCCCCCAGTGACACACTTCCCCCAGCATGGCCACACTTTCTAAGACCTCCAAAAACAGCACCACCAACTGGAGACAAATGTCTGAATACTTACAGCCTATGGGGGACACTCATGCAAACCACCACAGCCACCATGTCCGGCTCATATGGAGTTCTTGACTGAAATCTCTGTCCACTCCCCTTGCCTCCCCTTTTATCAATGGCATGCGTAGGATGACCATTTTGGACCCTTTATTTATTCCAATATGTCCATTCCTTTTTTTTTTAATTTTTTTTTTTTTATTTCTGTATGTGTATCAATGTACTGTCTGCATGCAGGTCTGTGCACCCGTGTCGTGCAATGCCGCGGAGGTCAGAAGAGGGTCTCGGATTCCCCTGGAGCTGGAATTCTCCTGGAATTAGAGTCTCAGATGGCTCTCGGCCGCCATGTGGGTGCTGGGGATCGAACCCGGGTCCTCTGTAAGAGCGGTCGGCGCTCCCAACCGCTAGGCCATCTCTCCAGCCCCCCCAATATGTCCATTCCTACACAGCTAATTCTGTTATCTGTTTCTTCCACTTCAATATTGGTGGCATTTCCTGTCTCTCTATACATGTCATATTTTTTACTGTATGCCAGACAATGATTATGAAAGAGCCATGGATACCGAAGTCAATGCCATTTTCCCATAGTGGGGGTGTGTCCTTCCTCAGAGACATTTACAATGAGGGGTTGATCATCTCAGTCCATTCACCAGTGAGGTAGCTGGGATAGATTGTAGCCTTAGTCACACAGACCACCTCTGTTGTCAAACATGACTGTAGTGAGGTGGGCATGTCACTCAACTATAGACACACACACACACACACACACACACACACACACAGAGTTATTGTACCTTTCCAACTGTTTCTACTTGTAATAGAAACTTACCACTTCCTACCACATTCTGTTCAGAAGTAGAAGTCCCTTAGCTAGCTTAAACACTTAAATGCAGAAAACAAAACTTTAAACTTTGAAATGAAAGTATAAACTATCTTTGTGGCCATTAATTAAGTTTTTTTGTGGGGAGGTGAATTTTTTGGTCTTTTTGAGACAGGGTCTCCCTATAGCCCCACCTGTACTGGAAATCACTATGTAGACCTTGAACTCACAGAGATCTGCCTGCCTCTGCCTCCGGAGTGTTGGAATTAAAGGTGTGCCCCACCAGACCTGGCCACCATTAATTAAGATAAGCTGTACATTTATTAACTTGCTTGTTTGCTTAAGACAGGGTCTGACTGTGTGGTCGTTGTGGGCCTCGTTTGTGCTCCTCCTGCCTTAGTCTGCTGAGCACTGCAGTTACATAGGAGTGCCAATCACTCCCAGCCAAGGAAAGACTTCCTAAATAAGACACACAAGTCTTCATCATAAAACAAGACTCAGTTGTATAAAGTATTTAAAATTAATAATTTCTAGTACTTAAAAGACAGTTCTAAGGACAGGGACAATAGCTCAGCTTGCCACAAGCCTGACCACTTGAGTTTGAGCTCCAGAACCCATGTGGTAGAAGGAGAGAACTGACATCCACATGGTACACTTGCATACATGCAGGTAAAACACTTATACACATAAAATACAAATAAATTTTAAAATTAAAAATTAAAACAGATTGGAAATGTAACATGTATGCTTATTTTTGTTTTTTAAAAAGCTTTATTTATTTATTTATTTATTTATTTATTTGCTTTACTTGCATGTATATAAATGTACTCCATGAATGTAATGCCTATGAAGCCCAAATGAGGGCGTCAGAAGCCCTGGAACTGGAATTACGAACAGCTGTTGGCTACCATGTTGGTGCTGGGAACCAAACCTGGGTGCTCTGCAAGAGCAGCCGGTGCTCTTAAGCACTTAGCCAGGTCTCCTGCTCCTTATTTTTGCTTTTTTAGTTATGTGGCCTTGCTATGTATGTAGTCCGGGCTACCCTCAAACTCACTATCCTCCTGCCTTACCTTCCTGAATGCTGGAATTACAGGTATGCATCACCATATATATCATGCTTTTTTTTTTTTTTTTTTTTTTTTTTTTTCTTTTTGAGACAGGGTCTCCCTATAGCCCCAGCTGGCCTGGAATTCACTCGGTGGACCAGGCTGGCCTTGAACTCACAAAGATCCACTTGCCTCTGCCTCCCAAGTGCTAGGATTAAAGGCGTGTGTCACCATGGCCCAGCATGCTTCTTTCTTAATGCGTTTAATAAGTGGATCAAGTGGCAGATCTAATAGCTGGTTATAATAGACAAATGATATTTCATGTTATCTCCAACAATGTTATGTGTTATAAAATGTTTGTTAACTTATCAATGAGAAAAAACAGTGGTTTTTAGTTGTGGCTTTGCCACCTATATTCATCATTCAAGGACATGTTAAATTTCAGTTGGAGCTGAGTGAAACTCAAAGTCCAGATGCACACTCTGAAGTGTAACTGGAGACCACGCTCCACTAGGGGGTGCTGGCAGCTTAAAAAGAGGAGTATCTGGCTGACCTGGTACCTCACAACCCCAGAACATCGTCTCCTCCCTTTCACCTATTTCCAGGCCTTTCTATGCACACTCTTGTCAACAGTGGAGGAGCCATTCATCTACGCCAGTTGGGCCAACCACAACCCAGAGGAACACCCTCATGCTCTGGTTCTGAACCCAGGCCCTAGCCTACCCTCTTCTGTGGCTGATAGACAGCCAGGACTCACAAGAGAACTTCTGAGGAAATCCAAGGAGAGCCACTAGACTTCTGGAAGCTTCTCTCTTCCATATTTGGAGACCCCTCAATTAGAAACAATGGCCCACAAGTTGCTTGTACCTTGAGGGTCACATGTGATAGTCAGAAGTGTCTATCCGTTCCCAGAACCCTGATTCCTCTTAGGATGGGAGTAGAAATAACCTCCTCTGGGACTGGGCTTGACAGCGTCATTGTGTGTCCTCCAGTTGCGGAAGGAGTGAGTTGGGGTCAGCTGTCCTCATCCCTGCTCCCACTGGTAGAGAAAGAGCTTTGAAAGCAGCCAGGAGCAGTGTGATAGAATGACTATAATAAGCACAGTTCCCGGGGCTAGGGTTACAGTGCTTGCCTAGCAGGCATGAATCCTGGGGTTTCTCAGCACCTCCCAATTCAAAAGCTGACCCCTAACAACCTATGGAAGAAACCCCAGCTGGGCGTGGTGGCGCACGCCTTTAATCCTAGCACTTGGAAGGCTGAGGAAGGTGGATCTCTGTGAGTTCAAGGCCAGCCTGGTCTACGTAGTGAGTTCAGGACAGCTGAAGCTACAGGAAGACCCTGTGTCAAAAAGACTAAAAAGAAAGAAATTAGCCCCTTTTCCTCATTTTTTTTTTTAGAGAGTTTTTCCTCTGGCTGATGCTGTAGCTCAGTGGTAGAGTACATGCCTAGTCTGCATGAATTCCCAAGCAGAACACCTCCACCAAAAACAAAGGGGCTGGAGAGATGGCTCAGCGGTTAAGAGCACCGACTGCTCTTGCAGAGAATCCGGGTTCCATTCACAGTACCCACATGGCGGCTAAGAACCATCTTTGACTCTAGTTCCAGGGGAATCGACACCCTCTTCTGACCTCCGTGGCATTGCACGACATGGGTGCACAAACCTACATGCAGACAGTACATTCATACACATAAAAACAAAACAATTAAAAAGAAAACATGGTTCATAGTTCATATACATTCTCTTGACCACCTCTGTTCTTCCAGGATGAATAGGGGCAGTGGAAATGTGACCTTATCTATCTTTTTACACACACCCAACATGGTATTACCTCTGTGATGATGTGACTTTTTATCTTCATGGGACTTCTGCCACAGGACTTAAGGATACAGTCTTCGGAGTCAGACTCCCTGTATCCAAATGCTGGCTCTGATGCTTTGTAGCTGTGGGACTTCGGGAGAATGACTCAGTGCCTCCGTGCCTCAGTTTCCTCATTTGTAAACCAAGGGTGGTAGGCATGAGAAGTATCTGTTAAGCTCTTAGAACAGGCTGGGGACCTAGCGAGTGATCAACAAACGCCAGTTGCTGTTATGGCCTTCTTGGCCACTCCAGGCTGCCTCTGGCTTAGGCCTTCACCTGTACTGCCCCTGCCACTGGGCTGAGTGTCCTCTGCTCTCTTCACCTGGCTAATACTTTCTCATGCATTCAGGTTTCAACCTAAATGCCACTTTTTTTTTTAATTTATTTTTTTTAAGGGATTCTACAATATAATGACACAGTTGTTTGCAGATAACATTGATGTTACTCAGTATGTCATACAATTAGGTAATTGGTGCATTTTGCAAGTATCTATGTCCAAATTTTGAACAACCCAAGGTTCCCATAGTCCAGTTGGAGAAGCTTGTATGCACAGGCATGTTGATCAATCAGGAGTCCAGACTATATTCCTGTAGTCTCATGATTCACCCCTATCTCTCCACAGCCCTTACAATCTACCACGCCTCCTCTTCCACAGTTTGTTCCCTGGGCTTTGGGAAAGGGACACAAATGGGTGAGAAGAAAACAGTCTAATTTCTTTGGAGTTGTCATTTTGGACTCCAGTCTGTTCAGGTTGTTTCCCTTCATGGATTAACAGCTTTCCCAGTGATACCCTTTTTAGTCATACTAACAAAGCACAAACTATTGGATGTACAGGCACTAAATGCCACCTTTTTAATGGTACCCACATTCCAGCCCCTACAGTCCCTTTCTCTCTACTTCTTGTATTGCTTCTCTGAGTTGCACTCACACAGCTTTTTTATGTTGTTTATTAAATGTCTGTTTTTCCCACTAGGCTCTAAGCCTTGTGAACACACAACTTGTTTGCCCAGGTCCCACAGTGCCCATCAAGCCTGACATACCAGAGGTGGTCAATAATGCCTCTGTGCACTAGACAAACCACACAGACAGACTTACAATGCAGGTGTGTAGACAGAGGCCTTGAATGGTAGCAGTGCACAGAGTCACAGGTTTCTGAGCCTTCGCTTGATGATATCTCTCTGCTCCATTTCTAGATCAGAGAGTCTGGGAGAGAATTCTTAAGCATCTGACTCCTTGCCATGGGTGACCAGCTGGCCCAGAGATATCAACTGGCCAAGGGGATGGAATGTGTGAGAGGGATGTTGACCTTCTTGGGAAACACGCCAGTCTGGGTGCAGTAACACAGTTAAATTCCAGAAATACCAGTGAGTAGATCAGGTGGTGTCATACCTGCCTTGCAAGACAAACAAGACACAAGTTGAGGGGGCAGGGAGGTGCCATAACTGTGTAAACCGTGAGAGAGAAAGGAAGGGCCAGATGTACAAACTGGAGGATGCCCCAGTGCAGGTGGAGGTGGGCAACGTGAACAGAGCTCTGTGAACAAGCCTGTGCCTGCCAGACATCGGAGCTTTGTCCCCAGGAGCTGCCGGATCACTAGCCTGAATCCTAGAAAACACAGTCCGAATAGCTCGCTATTGACATGCCAAGCAGCTAGAGCACAGGAAATGCTCCCAGGCCAGGACCCTGGCCCCTGTGGCTAAAATCAGGATTATTAACTGTGCAGATTTGCTTCCCAGCTGGGTTTCAGAAAAAGTCTCAAAAAGACCACGAGATTGTGCTTGGGATTGGCAGGAGAGGCAGCATTTTTGAACAAAGGCAGAACATGGAAGGAGATACTTGGAGGAAAAGGTCCTCTTTCTCCTGGAGCCCTCTTTGAGCCCCGCTTGAGTCCCAGGACAAGTGATCCTGTATGGGCTAGGAAAAAATCAAATGCCTTTCACAAGTTGAGCCCAAAGCAGAGAAGGTGCCAGCCTTGCTAGAAATGCCCAAAGCCATTTTGTTCCTGAACTAGTGCTCAATGGAGAGCCTATTTTTTAATTGGAAATTTGTAGGGAAGTTTTGGCTGCCACGGTGACTGTGGGGGGGCACCACAAGTATTCAGTAGTCAGGGTCTAGACGTGCCAGAGATGCTGCAATGTGTGCAAGGGACATGAGTGTCCCTTTTCTCCTTTTTCCTGGGTTTTTTTTTTTTTTTTTGGTCTTTTTGAGACAGGGTCTCCCTGTAGCCCCAGCTGTCCTGGAACTTACTCTGTACACCAGGCTGGCCTTGAACTCACAAAGATCCACCTGCCTCTGCCTCCCAAGTGCTCAGATTAAAGGCCTGTGCCACCACACCCGGCCTTCCTGTAGTTTTCTAAACGTTTCACTAAACACCAAGTAGATAAAAAGCCAGAGGTAAAAAGAACCTAACTTTATTTTGTCTGTGAACACTGGTTTTGTTTTGTTTTCATAATGTTAGCATACACTGACATTTCCAATGAGGCCACTTGATCAAACACCACGAGCACATTGGAAATCATGCTGCTTGGGGCAATGTCACTTGGGATGTTTGGCTCACAGGTACAACACACACACACCTCTGTCAATCCATCTATTACTGTGGTCTCCTTGGTCGTCCTACACATCAATGGAAGCATTTGTCCCCTTCATTATGCCATCTTATGTTTCTGTATCCAAACACATATTATTTCCCTGTGTGAGGCTTTTTTTTCCCTTATATCACTGGTATATTATGTTGACAGGGGCGAGGAAGTTATGGGTGTCAGAAGGCTAAATCATCTATAAATTGCATTTTGGGATGATAAGGGGGTATCAAAACTATTTATAAAATGAAGGACTGTGCTTTGGGAAACCTTGGGTGATTGCTTCTGGGCCTTGGTTGGGTGGCAGTACAGAAGCAGCCACAGAGCTGATGAGCCTAGCTGTGTGTACCCTTAACCTGTAGACATTCACTGGTTTCTTTGTATGTGGTTGGAATGGGAAAGATCCACCACAAGCTCAAGTATTTGAGTGCTTGGTCAGTGGGTGGGTGGTGCTGTTTGGGAAGGTCACAGAACCTTTAGGAGGTGTGGCTGAGGCCTTCTGCCATGCTTCCCCTGCCATTATGGACTCTCCCTCTGGAACCATAAGCCTGAACTTTTCCTTCTATAGGTTCTATAAAACATCATGCTTTGGTCATGGTGTTTTATCATAGCAACAGAAAAGTAACTAATACACTCTGGATTGAAGAAAATTTTCCCAGCAAATGACACTGGTTACAGGAAGTTGCTGCATTATGGGTGATACTGGCGTATGTTGCACACAGTTGGAACCACAACCACAACCACGGCAATGGCAAATAGCCCACCTCACTTATCAAGACACAGCATTTACCAAGCCAGGGCCATCTTTGTTGCCCAAAGTGGTGTGCCTGCGCCACCTAGCGGACTGTGGGGAAGTAGCAGATATTCGAGATGAGCTGATCCTTTGCAGATATGAACGCTATCGGCTACCACAGGCCATTACTTTACATATATTAATTCATATAATGCAAGATCTTTTCGACGTAGACACTCTTTTTTTTTTTAATTTTTTTTTTATTATTTATTTTTGTATGTGTATGAATGTATTGTTTGCATGCAGGTCTGTGCACCCGTGTCGTGCAATGCCGCGGAGGTCAGAAGAGGGCGTTGGATTCCCCTGGAACTGGAGTTACAGACGGTTCTTAGCCGCCATGTGGGTGCTGGGGATCGAACCCGGGTCCTCTGCAAGAGCGTCGGTGCTCTTAACCGCTAGGCTATCTCTCCAGCCCCTCGACGTAGACACTCTTATCCCCATTTTGAATGTGAGGAAAGTAAGACACAAAGAAGATAAGAGGCTGAGTAGGTCCAAGTAGCCAGTGGGAGGCAAGGCTGACTTGAAGCCTGCTGGCAAGGGCTCCACAGTTGGGGCATGAGATCACTCTGCTGTGGGCTTGCATATAGCTGCTGTCTTGGGAAACACTTCTCTGAGAAGCAAAGATTATCCTGAGTCGGTAGACAGGCCTTCAGCCATTTATGTCAGTGCAGTGGGATTGTAAACAGTGAAAGAATAGAAACTCAATACCTAGGTATTAGGATATGGTATGATCAAAACCAGTCTTGCCATGGAAATCTTTATGCTAAAGTACAAGGGGTGGATTTTGTTCTTCTGGCAGANTAAAAAAAAAAAAAAAAGACTTGAGAAAAAGATACAAGACAGGACTTAACATGTAAGGCAGAATGCATGAGTAGGAGGGTGGGGCATGGGGGGGAGGGGAGGACATAAACTTGATTAGGAAATGTATGAAATGCACAAAAGCTCAATTAAAAATTAAGGGAAAAAAAGAAATGAAAAGAACAAAAAGTAATCAATCAATCAATAAATACCTACTTGTGGGGCTGGAGAGATGGCTCAGTGCTTAAGAGCACTGGCTGCCCTTGCAGAGGACTGGAGTTCAATTTCCAGTGCCCATATGGTGGCTAACAACTATCTGTAACTCTAGTTTCCGGGGAATCCAATGCCCTCTTCTGACCTCTGTAGTTATACCATGACACAGGTGCACTTACACACATTGCAATACACTCATACACATTTTTTTTGTCTTTTCAAGACAGGGTCTCCCCGTAGCCCCACCTGTCCTGGAACTCGCTCTGAAGACCAGGCTGGCCTTGAACTCACAAAGATCCATCCACCTGCCTCTGCCTCCCAAGTGCTAGGATTAAAAGTGTGCACCACCACGCCCCGCTAATCTGGGCATTTCTTTTTAAATGCAAGCATATATGTATAGTCCTGTGACTGGCCTCTTTCAATTACCATAACATTTTCAAGGTTCCTGTAGCACATGTCAAGACCATTATTTCGAGTAGCAAGGTAGTGAAGAAAGGAGACTGGTGGAGAGCCCATTTCCTCTGAGTTAGGTCTCTGCACCCTTCGCAGAGCTTCCAGCAGCACCATGTTGGGCCAGAGCATCCGGAGGTTCACCACCTCTGTGGTCCATTGCAGCCACTATGAGGAGGGCCCCAGGAAGAATTTGCCATTTTCAGTGGAAAACAAGTGGTGGTTACTGGCTATGATGACCTTGTGCTTTGGTTCTGAATTTGCTGCAACTTTCTTTTTTTTTAAATTTTATTTATTTTTGTACGTGTATGAGTGTACTGTCCGCATGTAGGTCTGTGCACCCGTGTTGTGCAATGTCACGGAGTTCAGGAGAGGGTCTCCGATTCCCCTGGAACTGGAGTTCTGCTGGAATTGGAGTTACAGACAGTTCTCAGCCGCCATGTGGGTGCTGGGGATTGAACCTGGGTCCTCTGCAAGAGCAGTCGGTGCTCTTAACTGCTAGGCTATCTCTCCAGCCCCTGCTGCACCTTTCTTATCGTAAGGCACCAACTCCTTAAGAAATAAGGATGTTTTACTTTATCCATTTAACAGATATGAAGAATGTTTAAGAGATGCAATCTGAAAAATGCACTAAACTCTTGAACTCCTACCAGATATGTAGATAAAGTAATGATGTGAACAACAACAAGAAAAAGACTTCATTATTTCATGGCTGATTAATATTTCATTATATGGCTATGTTGTGTTTTTAATCGTTAGTTTTTGGATATTTGAGTTGTGTTGAGCCTGGCTATTATAATGGTATCACAAAAAATTCTATATAAGTTTTGTTGGATATCTTTTCATTTCTCTTAGGTATAGTCCTAAGAGTGGAATTGCTGAGTCATATGGGTTTTCGGGGAGAACTTTTGAGGACCTGTTTCCCAATGGCTGTAGCACTGCTAGCATTACTATGAGAGGCCCCCCATTCCTCCATATCCTTCTCAACACTTGCTATTATTTTGTTATTATATCCATTCCTCCTGGCCCTAGAGTTTTTTCTTTTAAGAAAGTAAACAATGGGCTGAGGTAGCTCAGCAGGTAAAGGTGCTCACATCCAAGCCTGACACCTGAATTTGATGCCCAAAACGAACATGGTAGGAGGACAGAACAGACTCGTGCAAATTGTCCTGTGAACCTGCAGCATGCATTTAAAAATAAGGCAGAAACACCACTTGGGAGGTTGAGGCAGGAGGATTGCCACAAGTTTGAGGCCAGACTCACTACATAGTGAGTTCCCACCAAAGAAAGAAAGGGAGGGAAGGAGGGAAAGATAAAGAGAGGAGAGGGAAAGCTGGAGGGAGGCAAGGGGAGGGAAAGAGGAAAGGAAACAGAAAGTAAAGTGTTACAGCACACACTGTAATCTCAGTACTTAGGAGGCTAAGGCAGGAAAATTGCAAGTTCAAGGACTACCTAGGTTACATAGTGACTGAATCAAATAAAGGAATATGAGAGAAAGAGAGAGAGAGAGAGAGAGAGAGAGAGAGAGAGAGAGAGAGAGAGAGAGAGACAAACCAGGGAGTGAGGGTATAGCCCAGTGGTGGAGCCCATGAAGCCTTTAGTTCAACCCTCAGTATCACTCCCCTAAAGTAAAATGTCCAAGAGGGGCGTGGTGGTACACACCTTTAATCTCGGCACTGGGGAGGCAGAGGCAGAGGCAGGAGGATCTCTGTGAGCTCAAGGCCAGCCTGATCTACATAGCGAGCTCTAGGCCAGCTGGGGGTACAGGGAGACCCTGTCTCAAAAAGACTCTCTCACCCTTCCCAAAAAAGTCTAATCTAGCTGGGCATGGTAGCTCATAGCATTAATTCCAGCACTTGGGAGGCAGACACAAGAGGATTACCCACAGGTTTGAGACCAGCCTGGACTATACAATGAATTCCAGGCCAGCCAGGGCTGTTATAGAAAAACCCTGTCTCAAAATAAATGAACAAAAAGAAAAGAGTATATGGGGCTGGAGAGGCTGATGAATGGTTAAGAGCACTGGCTATTCCTCCCAAGGACCTGAGTTCTGTTCCCAGTACCCACGCGACAGCTAAGACCTATCCATTACTCCAGTTACAGGGAATCAGATGTCTCCTTCCAGCCTCTGTGGCACACACATGGTACACTTACACACATGGAGGCAAAACATTCATACACATAAGATAAAAATGAAATCTTTAAAAAATAATGAAGTGCTTGCTTCAGCAGCACATATACTAAAAAAATTGGAATGATACAGAGATCAACATGGCCCCTGTGCAAGGATGACATGCAAATTTGTAAAGCATTCCATAAAAAATAAATTAAATAAAATAAATAAAAATAAAAACGTCAAATTTAACCTGAAATAAATTTCTACAAATATGAAAACAGAAGACAGTAATTCAATAACTGGTAACAGATAACCACGTCTTGTTACACATACTGGTCCTGTGCTTTGTTACAGCCACACAGGAGGCAAGTGCTTTAGCTTCTTTCTGGTTAAATGCTAATGGCATCCTTGTTTTACAGAGTGCAAGAAGGGCTATGACTCTAGAATCCTATATCTAAATAGGGGCATGATCACCAACATTCTGAGAAGTGTGAAGACTTAGAAAGTCCTCAGGAGCGGGGTGGGGGGGTTTGGAGAGATGGCTCAGCATTTAAGAACAATGACTGCTCTTGTAGAGGGTTTTGATTCCCCACAAGACAGCTAACCCACTGTAAGTCGGGTTCCAGGGAGTCCAATGCCCTCTTCTGGCCTCCAAGGGCACTGCGTGAATGTGGTATACCTAATGCAAGCAAAACGACATATAAAATAAGAACAAATAAAACGTCTGAGAGATGGCCTAGCGGTTAAGAGCGCCGACCGCTCTTGCAGAGGACCCGGGTTCGATCCCCAGCACCCACATGGCGGCCGAGAACCGTCTGAAACTCCAATTCCAGGAGAACTCCAGTTCCAGGGGAATCTGACACCCTCTTCTGACCTCTGCAGCATTGCACGACACGGGTGCACACACTTGCATGCAGACAGTACATTCATACACATACAGAAATAAATAAAATTAATAAAAAAAAGTCTGTAATCCCAGCACTTGGGAGGCAGAGGCAGGTAGATCTCTGTGAGTTCAAGTTCAGCCTGGTCTACATTGTGAGTTCCAGGATAACTGAGGTTACAGGGAGACCCTGTCTCAAAACAAACAAATAAATAAATAAATAAATAAATAAATAACAAAAACAAATAAAACTTTTTTTTACAGTCGTGGAGGTGCGCTCCAACTGTGGGGGCTGGAGCTATGGCCTAGTTAGTGGTTAAGAGCACTGCTCTTGCAGAGGACCCGGAGTTTGAAATGGGAAAAAAAAAATCTTTATTAAGAACACCCAAAGGGTAAAAATTATAGTAATGGCCTGTTTTCAAATTCTAGTTTATGCCTGCAAGCTTGTGCACTCTAGCCGACTTGAGCTCGGTGCAGGACTCCCAGGTAACTGGCTCACCTGGGAAAGATGTAGAGCTAACAGTATATGGGGTCCTCCCTCCTCCTCCCTTCTCCTCTTAATTCCTCTCCTTCAGAGGTGTTAACGTCCCATTTTCTGGAGTTAAATCTACGACAATTATTTGACAATTGTTTTATCGGTTCCGGAGTTTTAATGGTAATTGCTGGAGGCAAGTCAGCCAGCCACTCTGCTTCAAGGCTGAGAGGACCCGTTAGCATGGACTTTGAGGCTGGTGCAGAGGTGACTGCGGGGACATAATGGCATGTCCTTGGACAAGACCCTCTGCTCTCCCACACTCATCCCCAGGGTTTCCTGGCCAATTATCAGATTCCTCCAGTTCCAACTCCCAGCCAAGCAAAAGCAAGAGGTGAGTGGCCTTCTCTTGGGTTTTCCTATGTCTCAAACTGCACTTGCCCTGTCCTCCTGAAGTGTCTTCGCGGCCTCCAATTCCACTGGAGCGGGTGCGGCAGGGCGCAGGGTGGGAGTGAGTCATGGAGGTTCTGGCAGAGCCCGCAGGGTACCCGAGTGGCCGCCGAGTGAGGAGCCTAAGGGCCAGGCGGGCGTGACACCACCTGGCGGAGTCTAGGGGAAGAGTCTTTAAAGGAGCGCGCTCCTCTGCTCCCGGCGCAATCCAGAGGGATCCGGCGAGAGCTCTCTTCCCTCGCCTGTCCGTCGTCCCCAGGAGGTAAGTGTCCCCAGCAAAGGGGGCTGTTCAGCGGCTGCCCCGCGTGTGGATAGCTCTGCCTAGGGCTGCGGTCGGAGGGTGGCGCCCAAGTTTTGGGGAGACCTCGGAGGGCAGCTCCAGTGCTCAGAGATTGCGCGCTGATGGCGAAGCGGCCGCGGGCTGGGACCGTCTGGGGGCGGCCACCCGCGCGGTGCACCGGAGACAGCCAGCCACCCGCGCGCTGCGGGGCGCACTCCGGAGCCCTAGCCCCGTGCACTCGGTGCGCCCTGGCAGCGATCCGCGCCAGCTCCAGCCTGCTCCTGGCCCGGACCCCGGCTCCACGCCTTCCTGCCCGCCCGCCCGCCCGCTCGCCCGCGGTTGCTCACGGTCACGCCGGCAGGTCGCGCTCGGCGTCCGGCCAAGCTGATCCCCGCCGCGCCCGCGCCTCGGGCCACCCCGCCCGGCCCTCTCGGAGCTGCACCCCTCGCCATCCCCATCTCCAGCCGCTCGCTATTTTCACACCTCCCAGTGCCCCGGCCCCGGAGCCTGATTCAGTGCTTAGTAATTAATTTGGCGTTTCAGAATGGTCAGCGGGCTGGATAATGGGCGCATTCATTCCCCGGGCTAATCTGAACAGAGGTGGGAAGAAAGGCTTTCACAGACAGAAAATGCCATTCGCCGAGCGCTCAAAGGGGCTGTCACTCCCAGGATAAATCGCCGCTGCGCCCGCCGGCTCCTCTGGCCATTTCCATACAGCCCCGGCCCAGGCCGTGGACCCTCCGGCCTCCGCCTGCGCCCCCGGGAATCACTCACCCGAGGGCCTTCGACGGGAAAGGAGGGCGAGAGCGGGGCCCAGGCGCGGCCGAGAGGGACCGGGAAACAGGAAGCTGGGGTTAAGGGCAGCGGGGACAAAGAGCGAGATTAGAAAATCAAGTGTCGAGCTAGAAAGAGGCGCAGCTAATTTAAGACACAGATGTTCGAGCTGGAGTTCCGGGAGCGTCCGTCCACAATCCTTTCGCAAAAGCATCAGTGACGTCCCCGAGGTCACACCACGAGATTCTAGATGACCAACAATTGTAGAAACAGGGTCAGGCTGGGTCAACCCGACCAGCACCGTACCTTATTCTTTGCTGTATCATTTCCTTCGCCCCGGGGGGCAGGAAGTCATCCCCAGGTCACACAGTATCTGTACACCCTTGACCATAGGGTCCGCCTGCAGACCGTAGCTTTCTTCTTTGGCGAATTTCTGATTCAGATTCGCCCCCATTTTGAACCCCCAAAGCGTATGAGGGTTGAATATTGGATCCTTTCCTTGGTGGCGCCCCCTGTCTTCTGCTGGACCTGGATTCTGCGCGCCAGCCACAGCTTTAACGCCGGGCAGCAGGGCCCTGGAGGTCCTAAGTGGGCTAGGCTAGCTGGTCTCCATCCAGAGTGAGGCTCCTGGGACTTGAATTTCCCGAGGGTTTCCCCCCTCACCACTAGCTCACCGTGTGTCCACCTGGCCGGGCTGATTCGTCCCCGAGTCCTTTTGTCCAGTGGGAACCTCCTATTGGTGAGAGAGAAAGGGGTGTTGACTCTTCTAGAGGTTGGACCTGAAGAGAGTGCTGAGAGGAAGGGGCCGTTCTGAAAAGGTCAGGGTGTGCTAGTGAGCTGGAATTCCATGCCACTCACCAGCTTCTGGCTGGAAGTCACTCCTCCCTTCTGAGGCTCAGTTTCCTCCTTTGCAAAACAAGGATAAAATGAGATCACATTTGGCCCCAAGTGCCAGAGGCCTTGTGTAGAGGGATCCCACACACTACTCACACCTCCTACCACCAGTCCTGAGGGCACACACCCCTGGCATCTTTCCAAGTCTTCACCAACACCTCTTTGGAGTGTTAGTAATCCCACATCTTCTTTCAGGATGGCTCCACCCACCCCTTGATGCAATTGGGTACTGGTATCCGACTCTCCTTAAAGCTGTGCTTTCTAAGAGCTGGAGTCTACTTCTCAAAGACTCTGGATCCACTGTACAGAAGGCTGTGCTGGGACCCCAGACCTGTGTGTGATGTTGAGATTCTATAGTTCAAATGGCCATGCCATTTTTTGCACTACTGTTTAAATAGACACACAAAGATTCTAGAACTGCTGATCAGATGATCAGGCTGAGCTTTTTAGAACCACTGTTCAGAGAGTCATGCCAAGATTCCAGACCAGTTGTTCAGATGGCCAGGCTGAGGTTCTAGAACTGCTGTACAGACGGCAATCCTGAGATTCTAGAACTCTGCATATATGACAACACTGAGAAATCTGACACCAGCTAGTGAAAAGCTTATTATCAGAATCAATTTTATGAGCAAATAATGAATCTCATACTCTGAGCATCACCTGACCCTGGAGGGATTATCTCTAGGCATGGCTGACAACCTAGCCAGAGCATCACAGTTATTTATTTATTTTTTATTTTTATTTATTTGTTTTTCTATGTGTATGAATGTACTGTCTGCATGTAGGTCTGTGCACCCGTGTCGTGCAAGATTCCCCTGGAACTGGAGTTAAAGACGGTTCTCGGGGGCTGGAGAGATGGCCTAGCGGTTAAGAGCACCTACGCTCTTGCAGAGGACCCGGGTTCGATCCCCAGCACCCGAATGGCGGCTAAGAACCGTCTGTAACTCCAATTCCAGGAGAACTCCAGGTCCAGGGGAATCTGAGACCCTCTTCTGACTTCCGTGGCATTGCACGACACAGGTGCACAGACCTGCATGCAGACAGTACATTCATACACATACAAAAATAAATAAAATTAAAAAAAATAATAAAAATAAAGACGGTTCTCAGCCGCCATGTGGGTGCTGGGGATCGAACCCGGGTCCTCTGCAAGAGCAGTTGGCGCTCTTAACCGCTAGGCCATCTCTCCAGCCCCATCACAGTTATTTATTTAAACATTTTTATATAACTTTTTAAAACATTTATTTGTGTGTGTGTGTGTGTGTGTAGACTAGAGGACAACTTTCAGACTTTCAGAAGCTAGTTCTTTCCTTCCACCATGTGAGATTGAACTTGGGTTATCAGGCTTGGCAGCAAATGCCTTTACCCAATGAACCAGTTCATTGACTCGGAACACTACATTTTAGATGAACTTCCCAAAAGATTGATGCAGAAAATACTGCCCAAAGTAGGCTCTTTTCCCAGAAGAGCCCTCTCTCCCAAGCCCACAAGCCCTAATTGTTCTCCATATCTCCTATTTGGTCACCAAGAGCAGCCTGGCAGCATAATGAGTAAAGCCCACTTGAGGAGTTATTGGGGTGCCTCGAAAATGTGCAGCCAGAGAATGAGTGGACAATGAGAGCAGCAGTAGGTGAGCTGAGCGTCTAGCCAGATGAGGAATGGCCCAAAGAGGGCTGTAGGCTGACTGGAAGTTGAGCCCCTAAACCTAGGGTCCCTCTTACCAACATGCTTCCACAGCAGGACATAACCCTGCCTACTTACCAGCCCTGCACAGACAGTGCAGCTGTGCTCAGAGTCTTCTTTATCAAGGCAAACCTGTCTATACCAGGGACATAGCAAGCCAGCCATAGTGGGGCCTGCACCAGCAATAACCCAGGTGTGAGCTGTGCCTAAAATGGCTAGCACCTGTCCTTTAACCAGAAAGAAAAGATGGGAGGGGATGAGAAAGGGCAGTGGGAAAGGCTGAAAGAGTGGAGAGAGTGGGCAGGGGGAGAGAAGCCATTAGGAATAGAGAGGGGGCAGGGGAGAGACAAGTCCCTATTTATGTAAGCCATTTGTAGCTGTGGATTGTAAAACTGGGCAGGATCCTCTGGAGTAATTCATAGTGTTTGGACAAGACAAACATTGTTCTGCTTTAAACAAACCTCCAGAAAGGTCAGCTTGGTTCATCCCTTTGCTGCGAGTTGCTGAGACTATCCAGATGATGAGAAAATCAGATCTTAGCAAAGGGGGCCCAGGCAGGAGGCAGTGGCCTCCTGAGCCCCTGGCACACTGGGTGATGCTACCCAGTACAGAAACCTTGGCTTCTGGTTTTAAAAAAATTTAGCCTGGATCCTACTCTGGAGCCAGGAGACATTGAGTATATCTACTCACAGCACAGATGATGAAGTTTTGATGATGCCAAGGATCATTCAAGTTCTAGGGCCAATAACACTAACCATGTAAAGAATTGCTAGGAAATGGATCCTAGGGCAAGAACTGAATTTGATTCACTAACCTTAGCTCCAGCTATGCTACTGGACACCAAGAAATCCATATTCCATACATTTAGGCGCCATGGCTGGGCCCTTCTGTGTTCACTTTAGCAAAAAAGTTTTTGAATTCCTACCCTGTGTAAAGCTCTTTGGTAGTTGTGGATGACAGAGCAATGAGCAGTAATTCATGGGGCCTACAAACCAGCTTATGTTCCCCCCTCCCTGTCTTCCCTAAGAAGCACAGTTATTCACAATTTCAGAGCCAACTTCTTAGCCACCTCTATGGCCTTCCAAGCGCCTAGGCCAAGACTCAATGTATGCAGTCCTACAATAGGGTCCAACGATGTGCAGTTCTCTGACAGTGTTAGCTGCCATTATGGTTGATGATTGTGACCACAGGATTTCACTGACCCTCGGCTGAAGCAAACAGTTTTTACTGTTTATCAAGTAGGCTCATTATCTTATTAATTACTAATGATTTGTTAATTATATTGTTATCAATACTAAAGTCTAGTATTTCTGTAGCATCTGCTGTCACTTCTAGTACATGATCTCCAGTTGTCCAGGGTAGTTTGTGTCTCTCTCAAGAGAGTAGTCTCCTTGGTGATAGTCATAGTTCTTGGTTAACTGGCTCTTCACAAGTTCCTAAAAATTGATTAGGGCTTTTGACACTTCAGTGCCTTTTGAATATGACTTTGTTTTCTATGGCTGGAGACCAAATGTATGTGTATGAGTGTATTGTTTGCATGTATGTAAGTGTACCCATGTCATGGACTGTCCACAGAGATCAAAAGACGGTGCCAGATCCCCCGGAGCTAGAGTTATGGACAGTTGATAGCAGCCATATGGGTGCTGGGAACTGAACCTGGGTCCTCTACAAGAGCAGCCAGTGCTCTTAACTGTTGAGCCATCTCTCCAGCCCCATCAATTCAGCTCACTTTTTTATACTGATCAGGATCCTAGCCCAGGGACTGGTACCACCCACAGTGAACATCTCTTTCTACCCCAATTAACTAATTAAGATAATCTCCCACAAGGCATGCCCAGAACCCCCTCTCCTAGGTAATTCTAGAACTCATCAAGCTGACAATTATTATTAAATGTCACATTAAGCAAATACTTCACCACTGAGCTTCATTGTTAGCCCCTTGAATATGATTTTTTTTTTGTTTTGTTTTTAATTTAATTTTTTTTATTGATGCTTTGTGCATTTCGTACATCATTTTCCAATTCAGATCAGGCATTTTTCCCTTTCCCTTCCCCCCCACCCCCACCCCATCCCAGATCATGTATTCTGCCATAACTGTCTTGCATCTTTCTCTGTTTTTTTTTTTTCCTTTTTTAGCTATAAGTGAT
>VZQC01001522.1:3042144-3062702 GCA_009823505.1 Rhizomys pruinosus | reverse complement strand
GGGCTGACAGTTTGTCCAGGAGTAACCTTTCGATCCTACTAATGAAGCACAAGCAATTAGATATATAGGTATTTAAGCAGCACTAATAGTTATGGTAGGTTACTTTGGCATAGACACATATGTTTGGATGATATGTTAATCCATGAATTACATTTTCCCCTCCTGTTAAATATGACAGGGTCTTACTGTGGCTTATAACATCTCCGAACCTGTAAAGGATGTAAGCTTGTGGCATCAGCCATGGGTTATTCCTCCAAGGAGAGAGCCAATAGCCAATTAGATTTGGGATATACAGGCACATGGCTGCCTCCGCTGCACAGTATTTCCTGGTGTAGCTGGTGAATATGATTTTTGTAATGCATCATCCTTGATATCCGTAGAAGGAAAGAAGGGAAAAGAGAAGGGAGTGGAAAGGAAGAGAGCTTCCGTCCTCATTTTTCATGAGAGGAAGCCTGTGCTCAGGGAGGTGAAGTATTTTGCCCAGCATTACTGGGCTGTTAATGCAGGTGTATAGTCTTGGGCCAGCTGACCACCCAAGGAGCTCCCTGGGAGACCCCATAAGCCAGGTGCTCAGCCTCAGGCATGGCAGTGGGCCCCTAGGCTGAGCTATGTCCATCAGCTGTGTGTAATCTCTGGCATCATTCGGGGCCTGGCATGGTGGCCCTGCTGACGGATGTCAGTTTCCATGGTGAGGAAGGGGTTCCTTCCTGCCCCCCAAATCCTAGTTTCCTTTGACACCTTATTATGGCTGAATAGTCCATGTACTTACCCAATCTGTTTGGAATCAGTGATCCGTGTCTGTTTTCCTATAATGCCTCTTGGAATCAACTCTCTAAATTTTCTCCATGTGATGTATAAACCTGTGTAATATCTCATTTTACTGACATTTGGGGAAAATAAGCAGTTCCATGTAACTGATTTTTGTGGTTAACAGAAGCTTACTCCTTTAAGCATAGAAAGTTTTAATGTAATTATTTTTCATAAAAATTTTCTCATTAAAATAATGACCCACACACACACACACACACCTAAATTAGCAGAATATAGTACAGCAGGCATTCTCTGGGTGGGGTTGGATGGGTAACCCATAACCCACTTCAATGACTCAGTCATCTTTGGAAACATTAGCTTAGAGCAGTTTGCTCAGCTGCTCTGGCCTTGGTGTCTTAACTTGTCATTTGGATACACTGCAAGAGGCACCCGAGAGCCACAAGGTCTTGAACTCTGCTGAGGCTCATTCAATAATGTCTTTGGGAATTCTGTCCTGCATTCCCAGTTTGAGCTGGGATAGATTCTCCTGTCTACTCACTTTATCACTGATTGCTAGTCCTAATTAGGGGTTCTTGGGGCACCTGGAAGAACAGAAGATTTCTGACCTCAGTTTATAAACACTTGTGAGTGAAGAACTCTCAAGGTTCCTAGTGACTGTAGTCCCTTGATAAGTTTCTTTCCAGTGCCCAAGACATCATTCATTCACTTTGAGACTGGGTTCTGGATCATGAAGTGTGCTTTGAACTGGGGTCCAGTCAAGAAGTTTACAAGACCTAGGTACAAACAGCAGCATAAGCCAGGCTTCTACCCAAGGCTCATAATTCAGCATTGTGCAGAAGAGCAGTAAGACTGGGTTATTGCCTATAAGAAGAGGACTCAAAGGAAGATTTGAGGAATGTTTAAAGACCAGAGTGTTAGTGGTTTCTCTCTCTCTCTCTCTCTCTCTCTCTCTCTCTCTCTCTCTCTCTTTCATTTACCCTAAACCTACTATCTGGGGTGGAGAGATTCTATCACTTGGGCTAAATTTCAAGTAGAGAACAACCTTGGGAGTGGCCCTTCTAAGGAGAATTGATCAATAATAAGTAGCCAATTGGTATGCTTGCATGTATACGTATGTGGAGGGGAACCTACTAGGATTTAGAGGCCAGGGGTCAGAGGCGCTAAATGTTCTGTAATGGGCAGAACCATTCCACTCAGGGAAGAATTTTCCTATTACTAATAAATAACACCTTGGTGGGAAACATTTTTGGGGAGACAGGGTCTCTCTGTAGCTCCAGCTGGCTTGGAACTCACTATGTAGATCAGGCAGGCCTCAGTCTCACAGNAGCTAACAACATCCCTAACTTCAGTATCAGGGGATTCAATGACCTCTTCTGGCTTCCCTGGGCACTGCATACATGTGGTGTACACACGTGCGCACACACACATACATACATACACATACACACACACACACACACACACACACACACACACACACACACACTAAAAACAATTTTTTTTTTGGTCTTTTCGAGACAGGGTCTCCCTATAGCCCCAGGCTGTTCTGGAACTCACTCTGTAGACCAGGCTGGCCTTGAACTCACAAAGATCTGCCTGCCTCTGCCTCCCAAGTGCTAGGATAAAAGGCGTGCGCCACCACGCCCGGCTGAGAAATATTCTTAAGGAAATAGTTTTAGTGAGTCTTAAAAGAATATTTTTCCTATTTTACCTAATAACCTTTCATTCTATTTCAAATTATTTCTACCCGGATATACCCTCTGCTAAACCTGTGATTCCTGGTCAGCCACACAAGGGGTCTTTCAAGGCATCCTCTCCCCCTTGGTATCACTTCAGAGTTATCTGTAAACCAGCAAGTCTCAGTGAGAGGATCCTCTCCTGTTGTGAATGTTAATAAGTGAAGTCTCAACTCTCTAGCTCTAAGCTCAGCACCCCCCCCCCCAAGTTTCTCTACCCTGAGATCCATCCTTTCATTTACATCCTTTGTTTCCCTCCCTGGAGGAGATCTTCCATCCATGACAAAGCCTCCCCCACTGTGACCTAATTTCTTTATTTTGGGAGAATTTAGGGTGGGACCTTGTCAAAAGTTTTTTTTCAAATGAAAATAAATTACATCTGCTTGGTCCTCTTATCCACATGCATTTTTCTCTCCTTCAAAGAGCCTTGGTAGATGAAAGGATTTGGTGGATTTGGTGTTTGTGTGGACTTCCTTGCCCAACTCTGCTATCCCTCAGCTAAGAAGCCTGCACAAGGGGAGGTCTAACCCAATGAGACAGAAAAAACACTGGGGAAAGGTGAAATCCCTGGGAACTCTTCACACTCTACAGGCCTGTTCCCCGTGTTCTAACCTCCTTTCTAGAACTCGTCAGGGACCTGGACTCCCTTGAGCAATGAGGTAGGCAGCCAGGTGAGCTGGACTCTAGAAATGAAAGAGCACCTCTAATTCTTCCAGGCTAAAGAATCTAGCAAGTGGATCCAAGGATCTGTAGCACTACCTTAACATGTGTGAGTCCCTTCCAACATGTTCAACTGCACAAACAATCCAGTACAAAAGCCCATCATATTTGGAACATCCACCCTTTTTCAAATCTCTATAACAGCTATAAAGTGGGTGTGGTTATCTCTATTTCATCATAAAAAGAACTGATGTTTCAATGAGTAAAGCAACTTATTCAGAATCACACAAATGCAAGTGAGGAGCAGGAATCAAGTCTTATCCAAAGTCAACTTGTCTCCATTTCTGGAGGGAATGTGATCAGTCCAGAGAGGCCAGCTGCCCCTCCTGGTCACTCTGGCTGCAATTTCTAGTCTACACTGGAACCAAGTGATCTAGGGTCTACTTTCTTAACTGTACCAGAGGGGTCCTCAGAAGCACAGTTGATCTCAGCTCTTGGTCGTCATTTACAAGAAGAAGGCTGTTCAGGCCGTCTCATTTCTCCTAAGGTATGTCCTATCTTCCTGTCCTCTTCCTCTCTGACACTTAGCCCTGCCCACTGGCCCCCATCCCTAGAGTATGCTTCCCTTGATCTTCATCCTGCCCACTGACTGTTCTTCTCACCTTTACGCTACTGCTACCCCACAGCCGCCCCCCCCCCAGGCCCCCACTCACCCTGCAGCTCCCTTTCTGGTCCACGCCACATATGCCAATGCTCAAGGAAGGGAGACGCCACCCTCTCCAAATCCCCATGTTCCTGCCACAATAGTTAAAGCAACAGAAAAACAAAACTCAAAGAACCCACTTCTTTAAGACCAGAATCACAAGGCCACTTGGCTTCTTACATCTTCCTTCAATCACTTTGGGGTCATTTCAATCTTTTCCTGCTTTTCAGATACCAGCACCTTCTCGGCTATCTTTCCAGAAGAGTGATGCTGGTCACAGGTGTCTTTAACACCCAAGTAACGACCCAAACAGCTGTCTCCTAGTCTTTCCCTTCTTCACACCAGGGAGCCCCTCCCAGCCATTAGTCCCCAGTGGGCCTTGTCACCACCAGGGCTGCTCCACCCATGGCATCCAGTTTCCGACCACAGCCTCCTTAGTGACCCCTGCCACATTTCTTGTGTCTTTCTGAGTCAGCTGTCCAGCAGAAGTTTCAGTGACGGGAAATGTGCTTCAGTGGCACTGTCCAAAGCAGGAGTAATTGAGCAACTGTTTTAAATGTTATTAATTTGAATTGCTTGAAGTTGCAGTTCAGATATCTACATATGGCTCTGGCCACCATATTGGGCAGCACAGCTTTGTCTCTAGGCTTGGGACTGCTGAGGTTTATGGACATATGTGTGAGGCATGACTTTTATGGTCACCAAGCTCTCTGGGGCCTTTATTCTTCCCAGCAGGCATCTCAGACATGACGAGCCTATATCAAGCTGCCCTGTCCTCAAACCTCCAGTAAAGCAGCTCCTCCCCCACTTTCAGCCCGTGGTGTCACTTCCTATTTCATTGAACCCAGGAAAGCTTTCCGACCACCTGACTGATATGGCCACTTCTCTCCCTGCTGGCTCCTTCCTATCACATTTAGGTACGTTCAAATAGCCTTATCTTATAAACAATGGAAAGCGCCTGCCTGCCCTGCTCCCGAGTCACCTTCCTGCTAGTCCCTGCTTTCTCTCCAACCACCTGTCGTCACACTTCTTGGAAGTTGTCTACACTTGCTATCTCTACTTTCTCAATTTCACTCCATAACCTGAGGCTGGCTGGCTTGCATCTCTGCCACTCCTCTGCAACTGCCAGTCAAGGTCACTCCGCGTCTGTTTAAGCCAAAGCATTCCCTTCAGATCTTATCTTGACCTTTAAGGCTTGTGACAAAGATCACTGCCCCTCCTTCTGGCAACTCTCCTTGCCCAGCCATTGCTGGGCCTCTCTTTCTAAGTTTTGACGACATTTTTCCATTCTCCGCTTCCTAGGGTGTTTTGTCCTTGAGCATTACAGGTAGAGAAGGCTGCATGGCCAAAATGGTGGCTCCTCCCTCCTGATGCACTCCTTGCAGAAACACCTGGGAATTTGTTTTCTCACCCAAATACCCCAAAGTTGTTTTGAACTCTAGTTTGTACCCTGAATCCTGCTGCTCAGAGCCTGACATGCCTCCTTGGCTGTGTATTTATAACCCTCACTTTGAGAAGCAACACTTCCACATCTGTTTTTTTCATTTGTCTCCTCAAACGGCAGCAGGCTGTAGGAAAGGACACTGACAAATTAGAGTGCATTTGGAGAGACTGCAGAGTGGACAGAAACCCAAGTCCTATAAGAAATCACCAAAAGAGGGCTGGAGAGATGGCCTAGCGGTTAAGAGCGCCAACTGCTCTTGCAGAGGACCCAGGTTTGATCCCCAGCACCCACAGGGCTGCTGAGAACCATCTTTGACTCCAGTTCCAGGGGAATCCAACACCCTCTGACCTCCGCGGCATTGCCCGACACAGGTGCACAAACCTACATGCAGACAGTACATTCATACACATACAAAAATAAATAAAATTTAAAAAAAAAGAAATCACCAAAAGAAAGAACTGGGACCATTTTGCCTAGAAGAGAGAAAGCAGGATAATTTCCTAAGTCTGAAGGGATGGGTGAGATCTGAGTAGCTAGACCAACTGTAGAAGTGACCAAGAGAGTTCTAGTATATTCAAGAGGATTCCAGACCTCCTAGGCTGCAAGGTGAGACAGTCCTGCTCAACAGGAAGAACTAAAGAAAATCAAGTTAGACCTAAGTGACCCTAATCAAAGTAGAAAGCATCCCCATTCCCTGCTGGAGACTTCTGGTGCAAGCTCAGCTCGCAATGCAGAGGAGCCACAAGCCATGGAGGACAATTTCAAATTTGCTGTCTTTCCAACCTGCTGGCATGCAAGAGCCATCAAAAGCCCCCAGCCACAGGGGCTCACACTGGAAAGAACTCTGCAGTCCAGTCTTGTAGATTCTCCACAACCAGGTCAGGCGGTCAGGGAGCCGAGCACCCAAATTTGTCTCTTTCAGACCCCTCCTTGCCTGAAGCTGTTTTCCTGACTTGTGTTGGTGTGATGCCGTCAGCTTATATTGAGGGCTGATCGCAGCGACCACCCCATGGAGCTCACTCTTGTGACTATTATGGGGAGGTTGCTGGGGATGTTTGCTCATTACCTCACACTGTGTTCCCTTTATGAGGCCCCCCCAGGAGAAATTCCTGTCTGATTTTAGTACCAAGAAGAGTTGTAATTCTCTTGAGCAATAGTCTGTTTTTCTCTCATGAACACGGGAATTGTGTGAGGGACATGGTCTCCTTTTCATTTTGGCTGCAGGAAAGCTTAGGGACAAATTGGTAGCCCACCCCCAGGCGGCGAATCGATTCCAGGGTGCATTTTGGCACGATTCTCATGCCTACTTTGTCTTCCCTCCCTAGCTTTCCTTCTTATTGTGCTGTAGAAAATTGAGAGCGTATAAGAAAGGATAAGTAAAAAAAGAAAGAAAATCACTGGTCATTCCCTTTCCAGCATAACCTTTATTTTATTTTATTTCATTTTATTTCATTTTATTTCATTTCATTTTGGTCTTTTTGAGACAAGGCCTCCCAATAGACTTAGGTGGCCTGCAACTCAACTGTGTGAATCAGGCTGGTCTAGATCTCATAGAGATCCATATGCTTCTGCCTCCCAAGTGCTGGGATTAAAAGCATGGGCCACCATACCTGGCCCAATTTGCTTTTTCTTTTTAAAAAAATTTTTTTTTATTTTTATTATTTATTTTTGTATGTGTATGAATGTATTGTCTGCATGCAGGTCTGTGCACCCGTGTCGTGCAATGCCGCGGAGGTCAGAAGAGGGTCTCGGATTCCCCTGGAACTGGAGTTCTCCTGGAATTGGAGTTACAGACGGTTCTTAGCCGCCATGTGGGTGCTGGGGATCGAACCCGGGTCCTCTGCAAGAGCGTCGGTGCTCTTAACCGCTAGGCTATCTCTCCAGCCCCCCAATTTGCTTTTTCAATGCTATGAAAATCTTTCCATATAATTAAATGTTATTTAAAGAATTAAAAATTTCTGTATAGCTCCAGAAATTTATTTTTTTATCTTTTTTTTTTTTTCTGAGATAGGGTCTCTCTGTACCCCCAGCTGTCCTGGAACTTGCTCTGTAGACCAGGCAGGCCTTGAACTCACAAAGATCCACCTGCCTCTGCCTCTCAAGTGCTAGAATTAAAGGCATGTGCCACCATGCCTGGCTAGCTCCAGCAATTTAATACTGATAATTCATACTTCCATATCCACTGTGTGCCTGGATTTCTGTGTATTTATGTAGTCATTTATTTATTTTCAGTATTTTTTTTTTCTTTTTTTTAATCCCAGCACTCGGGAGGCAGAGGCAGGCGGATCTCTATGGTTTAAGGCCAGCCTGGTCTACACAGCGAGCTCCAGGACAGCTGGGGCTACAGGGAGACCCTGTCTCAAAAAGACCAAAAAAAAAAAATAAATAAATAAATAAATAAGCACTCCCATAAAATACTGTGATTAGACACAATGTTATGACAAACTACTTTTTTTCCCCCTCATTCCTTCATAGGAATTTGGGAGGTTTCCCTCTGCTTGTATCCTTTGAGTGGTTTGAGTAATAATGGTTTTAAGTCCTCTTTAAATGTTTTATAGAACTCTGCTGTGAAACCATCTGGGCCTGGGCTTTTTTTGGTTGGGAGGTCTCTGATTACAATTTCAATTTCTTCATATATTATGGGTCTGTTTAAGCCGTCAATCTCTTCTTGGTTAAGCTTTGGTGATTCCCAGGATTACAGATATTCATCCATTTCTCCTAGGTTTACCAATTTAGTAGTGTATAGGTTTTTGAAGTACTCCTGTATGATTGTGTGATTGTCTCGATTATTTTCAGTATTATTAATTGAGCCAAAGGTCTTCATGCTAGGCAAGGACTCTCCCCTTGATCTATAGCCCCAGCCCTGGCTTTATGTATATTTACATAGGCATACATATGACAGTATATTTGAATGTATTATATAGCTATATTGTGTGTGCATATATAAGCAATGATATTCCTTTGTGTCAGCTTGTTTAACACTCACCATCCTATGAGATAAATATCTGTATCCCCATTTTACAGATGAGGAAACCAAGGTTCAGAAAGGTGCAAAGGCTTGCCAGGGCTGCAGAGGCAGAGAGCCAAGCTCTCTTGGCTCCAAAGGATGTTCTAAGTGTTCGTCTGGTTCCAGCATACCTCTGAGATTTCAAAGTCCACAATGGTTGAACATTTATTTTATTTCCTTTCACTTCACTTCTAATTTATTTTTGCCATATTTAAGTACCCTTGTAAGTCACCTGCGGTCCTTTCTCCACAAGGCAAGGCCTAAACAGAACACCAAGTGGTAAACTGCACAAGCAGGCAAAGTTGAAGCACAACCCAGGGACTGAGGGTGAATCCAGACTGCCCTGCAATGACACAGATTTATTTCCTTTGGCTGTGGCTAGCTCCCCTCCCTGGAAGAGCTGGCTTGGGTGGCCAGCTCTCAGGAAGACTGGAGAAGAAGGCCTTCTTCCAAGGAGACTGAGCAGGGCCAGATGAGCCTCCAGGCACTCTCTGAGATTCTTAAGAGTTTATAAAAATGACAGTAAGATGAAATGAGGCAGACAATGGAACCTATGCATGGAGGGGCAGAACTCCTGGGCCAGAACCAGGACTGGGGTTTTCATCTAGGTCTGTTACTGGGTCACAAATTTCAAACAACAAATAAACCAACAGAAATAATGCTCCAAACTCAAGCCCTTATAGATTCTTTCCTGAGCTCTTCAGCTGGCTTCAAGGTGGTCAAAGGTTACTATCCTTGTCCCGGGGCCTTTTGTTAAGGTGACAGAGAATAAGGCCAGGGGAAGCTGGGTGGTCTTAGAAGGCCCTATGAGACTATAATCGAGTGTGATTATCCATTTGACAAATGTGATGGAGAGAAAGGAGCTCAGGTTTCTTTTGAGTATGTTGCCTCGCTGGGGTTGAACTCCTGGACTTAAACAGTCCTCCTGCCTCAGCCTCCAGGAAATGCACCTACTGTAGAACACCACCACTCCAGGCTAGGAGCCCAGGTTTCTATATCTGCATTTGATTTTTACTAACTGGGAGATTTGGGGGACATTTTCTCCACCCCCTGAGACCTCAATGTCCTCATAGTAATTGACCCCATCAATTACTACTTTGCAAAGCTGTTTTGGGGATTTCGAAGGGACAGTTGAAATCAGGAGCAAGCAAGTACCTAGAAGCCGGCCTCAGGGGGACTGAGCTGGCCTCACCTCTGAGGCTCTGGCAGACCTGTCGGTTGAGAGGTGTAGGCTAGCACCTGGAAGCTTCCCTGTTTCCAGCCCCGCAGCCTCCTGCCCACCACAGCTTCCAGGCAGGAACAGCACCGAGTTCCTTACAAATAGGCCCGTGGACAGCCAGTTTCCCTAGTGTAGTGGTTATCACGTTCGCCTCACAAATAGGCCCATGGCATTGACAACTCCGGGAGGTTCAGCCGAGCAGCCCCTTGTCACCATACCCTAAGGCCTTGCGGCAGGGGTAAGGAGCAGGCAGAGGTCACGTCCTCTTCCCATTCCTCACGCCCCTGGGGCTGCGTGCCCACTGGGGCACGGCCCTGTGCACGGAGCTACCAGGGCCATCAGGCTGGGTTAGAAGAAGGCCCGACCTCGGCGCAGAAAAGAAAACAAACACAGATGTGTTTGGCTGGGACCCCGAGGGAGAAAACCGTCCTCCCCACCACCCACCACGGGGTGCGCGCGGGCCCTGCCCCCTCTCCGGGGCTTCCCCGGGCGCTCCTCTCGGTTTCTCTTTGTCTCGGCTGTTCTTTCTCGGGCTGCCGGGTTCCCACCCGCTCGCTCTCGCCCTCTGGAGCATCCCGGGCCGGTTCGCTGTAACTTTCTTCTTTCCCGGGGTTAAAACTTTACTCGCGAGCGGGCGGCAGCTCTCCGACGTTATTGGCCGGCCCCGCCCGGCGGCCCCGCCCCCAGCTCCCCTCCGCCCCCAGCTCCCCTCCGCCCCCCACTACCAGCGCTAGTGGCGGCGGCGGCGGCGGCGGCGGCGGAGCCTTCTGGGGCGATCGTGCGTGTGAGAGTGCGCGCCAGTGAGCGTGAGTGTGTGTGCGCCCGGGCGCGGGCAGGGCACACTCCGACCGCGGCGGGAGCGGCGGGAGCCGGCCGGCCGCGCCGTCACTCGGGAGAAGGAGGCGGCGGCGGCGGCGGCGGCGGCCGGGGCCGGGGCTGGGGCAGCGGCGGCCGCGCCGGGCATGGAGCTGGCAAGCCCGCGCTGAGACAGGACGCGCCGGCAGCAGCCCGCGAGAGGCTCTCCGCGTCCGGCGCGCGGGCTCCCGGGCCGGGGCCGGGCAAACTTTTCTTTCTCTTTGCCATCACTTAGAGGTAAAGTCCCCATCGCGGACTCCCGAGCGGGGGGTGCGGTCTGGAGACGCTTGAAAGGGACCTCAGGAGGCGAGAGGAGAGGGGCTCAGGCTGTGCGGGGTCGGGGGCCTCGGAGCTCCCCTGCGCGCAAGACTTAGGGTGCGGGGCAGACGGATGCGGGGTCGTTCCTTGGGCAGCGTGGAGGCGGCCGCGGCGGGGGAGAAGCGGCGCAGGCGCCGCAGACTCGGAGGCCGCCCCTGGGACTCTGGGGAGCGAGGCGGGCAGCCCCGAAGTTAGTGTCCCGGGGAGCGAGGTGGGCAGCCCTGGGGCCGATGTCGGGGAGCGAGGTGGGTAGCCCCGGGGTCGATGCCGGGGGAGCCTGGCGCTCGCCCGCCACCCAGCCGAGGGCTGGAGGACGGTGGACGCGGCGGCTGAGCCCGGCTCCCTCTCTCCGCAGGCGCCTCGTGCAGCTGAGATACTCCTGGCGCGGCGGGGCCGGGCAAGCTGGACGCGGCATGATGCGCGCTGTGTGGGAGGCGCTGGCGGCGTTGGCGGCCGTGGCGTGCCTGGTGGGCGCGGTGCGCGGCGGCCCCGGGCTCAGCATGTTCGCCGGCCAGGCGGCGCAGCCTGATCCCTGCTCGGACGAGAACGGCCACCCGCGCCGCTGCATCCCAGACTTTGTCAACGCGGCCTTCGGCAAGGACGTGCGCGTGTCCAGCACCTGCGGCCGGCCGCCGGCGCGCTACTGCGTGGTGAGCGAGCGTGGCGAGGAGCGGCTGCGCTCGTGCCACCTCTGCAACGCGTCGGACCCCAAGAAAGCGCATCCACCCGCCTTCCTCACCGACCTCAACAATCCGCACAACCTGACGTGCTGGCAGTCGGAAAACTACCTGCAGTTCCCGCACAACGTGACGCTCACGCTGTCGCTCGGAAAGAAGTTCGAGGTGACCTACGTGAGCCTGCAGTTCTGCTCGCCACGGCCCGAGTCCATGGCCATCTACAAGTCCATGGACTACGGGCGAACGTGGGTGCCCTTCCAGTTCTACTCCACGCAGTGCCGCAAGATGTACAACCGGCCGCACCGCGCGCCCATCACCAAGCAAAACGAGCAGGAGGCCGTGTGCACCGACTCGCACACCGACATGCGCCCGCTCTCCGGCGGCCTCATCGCCTTCAGCACGCTGGACGGGCGGCCCTCCGCGCACGACTTCGACAACTCGCCGGTGCTGCAGGACTGGGTCACAGCCACCGACATCCGCGTGGCCTTCAGCCGCCTGCACACGTTTGGCGACGAGAACGAAGACGACTCGGAGCTGGCGCGCGACTCCTACTTCTACGCGGTGTCCGACCTGCAGGTTGGCGGCCGCTGCAAGTGCAACGGCCACGCGGCGCGCTGCGTGCGCGACCGCGACGACAGCCTGGTGTGTGAATGCAGGCACAACACCGCGGGCCCGGAGTGTGACCGCTGTAAGCCCTTCCACTACGACCGGCCCTGGCAGCGCGCCACGGCCCGGGAGGCCAACGAGTGCGTGGGTGAGTGGGGCGCCGCGGCCTGTGGGGAGGGACGCGGGCGGTGGCTCCCGGGCCTCGGGGCTGAGGGTTGCGGGAACGTTGCACGGATTTCAGGGAGGCGCATTCAGGAAAGTGTGTGACCTGGGAGAGCTGAGACCATTCTACTGGGTTCAGGTGGCATTCCGTGTGGACGCCCGAGTGTGCGTCCCGGAACCCTCTGCGGAGCGGAGACAGGGCGAGTGAAACGCGCCCGGAGGTCGGAGGGGGGGGGGCGGAGTGGAGGGAGTGGTTTGGAGAAAAATTGCCATAGGACTTTCTAAGCCCAGATCCAAACGGAAACACAGTTGCCGCCTCCCTCTGAGTTTGGCTGGTCCCCGGGATTCACCTCCGCCCCATCCCCCTTTCCTGGGGCTGCAGCTGGGCTCGCAGTTGGGGACCCGGGAAGTTCCAGAGCCACATCCACAAATCCCTTGGGAGAAGGCCGAGAACTCTGCAGTTTGGGACCAGTTCCGTACCCAACAAATGTCAATCTTTTTTGTAGTTTGATTTTTTTTTCTTCCCTCTTTTGAACAGCGTGTTTGTGTTAGCAACGGAGAGTGATGTGATTTCAATTAATTACTATCTACAGATTACAAAGGAGGGCTCAGTAACTATTTTAAACTAATTCAATCCTGGTCTAAAAAAGAAGTCTACCAGATTTTTTTGTTAGCTCCAGGGTTTGGTGAATTTGAACAGTTTTGAATTAACTAAAGGCCCAGCGTCTCGATTTTTTAATGGAGTTTCAATTCCTGAAAGAGAAATTTGACAAACCGGCATTGGTGAATATGCCTGGGTCAGAAAGAGGGTTTAAAAAGGATACTTTCTACTTATGAATTGTACAACTTTGTTGGTGCAGAAATTCCCAGCCACCAGAGAGAGAGAGAGAGAGAGAGAGAGAGAGAGAGAGAGAGAGAGACAGAGAGAGAGAGAGAGAGAGAACACGAGAGAACAATACCCTACTTTTTCAATATTAGATGTAAATGTCTAAATCTGACAGTGACTGTAATGAAAAATCATTTAGTTCCTAATGTGCTGTTTGGTATGCATCTTTTGTGAGCATACAGATTTTTTTCTCTGCCCTTCCCAACCCCAGAGAAACACTGCAAAGTTTGCTGGTCCCCACAAACACACGTTTTGAGGTCTGGTTCTGATTATTTGTGTCATGTTGTTGTTGAATACTTTGTGCCTCCTGACTGTGGACGCAGACTTTTGAGCCAGGGAATGGAAAGTGTGTCTTGGAGGGTCCCTGCACAGAGGCTCAGGCAGCACCCTGGTCTGCAGGCAGCTGGGCCTCCTGTTACTCCACAGGTCTCCATTTTTACATTCAGTGTGTCCCAGCTTTTGCAGACCTAATTGTACATCCCAAGCCTTCAAGTGACAGATGAGCCAGTTTCCAATGTGAAGAGGCTTTTTTTTTTTTTTTCAGGAATCTGCAAAGTAATCACACCCCAACTTAGTGGTCTTAGAAAATAAAGTTCTTTGATCTGTTCAATTCCCTGAGAAATGTTAGTTTTTCCCATCTCTTCTCTTCTCCCCCTTTCCTCTATTCTTTTCTTCCTTTTGTGTGGAAAAAACGCTTTATTGGCATTTAAAAGGCTTCCCAGGGCTTTGCTATCAGTTTTAGTTTGTATATGCATATGAAAGATGACGTCCCACAGTCACCAGCAGGTTTTAATTGGACAAAACTAAGTGAATACATTGAAGCAAATAAACTGGATGCTGTGGCATGGAGGTTCCTCCTGTCTTTGGGAATGTCCAGATTTGGCCCTCACCCCCATCTCTCCTTGTCACTTTGGATGTGAACACATAACCTGTGTTTATTATGACCATGGTCTTAGACTTGAAACAATCTCTCCAGTTTAGGATTTGTGTCTTTCCATCAAAGTACTAACTACACACAAATTGGATTGACCTTTTTTTTCTTTTTGCCAAGTTGAGCAATCAACATATTAACTAATGTAATTAGCAAGCGGTTTTTGTTCAAAAAGTTTAATTAGGCCTAATAAGTACATAATCTACATGACAAATGATCGGCTAACAATATTTTTCAGAGTTTTACTGAAGTTATTTTAATTCTCAGTAGTTAAAGTATCTTTAAATCTTGCCAATTATTCAGTCATTTCATAAAAGCAAAGGCAATTCAACTCTCTTAAAGTTATTTATAGTTTCCTTTTTGAATAGATGTTCTGATACCTTGTAGGTATAGCTGGGAACATCAGTTTGAAGTTCCCATAAAGTCTTAATTGAAGTCTTAGTGATTTTTCCATCATTCTGTAAAAGAGAAAGCCAACAAGGACAATTTAGGAGTGATTTACAATTAAAGGTCGAGCTTTTATGAAAAGGCCGTGTAGTGGAGATATGTGAATGAATTAGTATTTGACAGGTGTTCTGAGATACTAAAGGGCACTGTGCTAGAAAAAAAGCAGTAATAAATCCTTCGAACACTAACTTTGTGCTATCAGCAACTCAGACCCTGCTCTCTAAACATAATCCCATTTTGTGAATTTCATAATGTTGACACATAAGGTGAAGCTGCCCAGACTATTTTCAACTAAGGCAAAGAACTGTATTGTTTTTAATTTAAAAAATTCGCTCTTGATGAAAATCAGGCAGTATCACTATGCTGTTCTGATTTTTCTTTACAAAGTCACAAGACATGATTTATAATGGACCTAAATGGGCTATTTCCCTAAACCTGGCTCTACTCTCTCCCCAACACAGTCTTTAAAATTTTAAACTGTGTTGCTGTTACATGGCTGAACAGTCCTCCGCAGAGGTCAGGGCACTTACAGATTACTAAGCAGTGCACATATCTCATGTGTTTTCTTCCATCTAGCTTTCTTTTCAGTATTGTTTCAAGGTCAGTTTTTCTGCAGAATGAATGTTAACTGTTATAAAGGCCAGTTTTATTTTAAATACAATTTTGACTTTCTTCTGGAAGGAAAGAACTCTTGAAATAATATGAAAGACATGACTATGTATAACCTTACAGCCTGAACAGCTCTCAGTGGAATAACTAAATACTTTCTTCCGCCCATATGTATCAACAGTGTTCCCATGCTTTTATACATATGCGCATTTACATTCATTGTGCAAAGAAGCACCCATGCATAGTATATGTGTGTGTGTGTGTGTGTGTGTGTGTGTGTGTATACATTCAAGGGGAGATGCATGGATAGTTTTAAACCACCTGGATTGGTGGGCCCTTCAACCTTCCTTTTTTTTTTTTCCCCTCAAAAGAGCATCTGAACACTATATTGTGTTTCATAAATTATTGACATCAGTTTTAATCAGTGTCCCCCTGATGTTGGAGCTGTGTTAGTATTTAGTGCCTGACGAAGCATGCTGTTTAATCTTACAGTGGGGATGTCAGTGTGAGCCCCTGCTTGGTTTGTGACAGGTTGAGATTATGAAAACTTGTTTTGCGACTCACTCTATGGCTCTGCATTGCCCAGCTGTAACCCAAAACCCACACAAAAGACGCCTCTGCAAGATGAGCACTGCGCTGGACTGGCCTGCCGTGGTCATGGGTACCTGCAACATAATGCTCATAATTGTTTAAACATGGCTTTGAGGAGGGGTGCAGTCCAAATGCTGCAATGGCTCTGGTGCTTGGGTGTGCCCTTATCCTTGGCAAGTGAGGGACGTAAGGTTGGAGGAGTTGCCATGAAAAATCCAATGCCCCACTAAAGACCTTTGCAAAATCAGAAGGCCGAAAATACTTGCTGGCCCATTCAGAGCCTGGCACCTAGCTGTGGATGAGTGTATGTTTTTAATACTCAGAGTAATTATTATAATTACTGTCATTATGATGATTAACTCTTGAGGGTTTTTTCCTTGCCAAGTACTCACATTAATTTAGTTATTTAATCGTTGTGACTATACTAATGGGCACTGTTATTGTCCTTATTTTAGAGATGAGGAAACCATGGCCTAGAGACATTATTTAGTTTACTCAAAGCCCCAGAGGTGGTAGATGATGAAGCTGGGGCTCCATCTTGCTGGTTAGGCTTATTTTACTGCATCTTCTATGCTGTCTATACAGAGTGGTTGGAAGGATGACGGAGTGAATGAATGAATGAATAGCTATTATTTACATACAGGAGAAAAGTTGAAACAACCTGTTACTTCTTTCTAGAACTGAAAGTGAAGTGTTTTCCCTAGTTATTGCATTGCATGGTATTATATTTATGTGTACTTAAGCATGAAGTTATAGATAAATTTTCCTCTGTCTTAGCCAGTGGGCCTGGTGGGAGCTGAAAAAACCGTGTTTGGAAACCTTGCTGTTGGGGTTGCAGAGATGGCTCAGCGGTTAAGAGCACTAGCTGTTCTTTACTAGGACTGAGGTTTAGTTTCCAGCGCCCACAAGGCCAGTCATAACTATCTGTAACTCCAGTTCCAGGGGATCCGACGCTGTCTTCTGGCCTCTGTGGACACTGCATGCACTTACAAACAGGCAAAACGCTCATACACATAAAATGGAAACTAAAAAAAAAAAAAAAAAGTAAAGGCCAGGTGTGGTGGCCCATGCCTTTAATCCCAGCACTCTGGAGGCAGAGGCAGGCAGATCAGATCTCTGAGTTCAAGGCCAGCCTGGCCTACATAGTGAGTTCCAGGCCAGCTGTCTCAAAGACAAAAAAAAAAAAATTTTTTTTTAAAGCATTGCTGTAGGTTCTCAGTATTCACAAATGTTGCTAATGGCAAGGTCTTTTTTCTTTTTCTTTCCTTTTGTTCATTTGTTCATACTGGACATTGAATCTAAGGCCCTAGTGCAAGCTAGATAAGTGCTTTGCTATGTCTCTAGGCTGACTTTTTTTTTTTACATTTGTGTGTGCACCTGTGTATGTGTGTGGGCACACATGGGTGATATAGCATGTGCGTGAAAGTCAAAGGACAATTTGCTGGAGTTGATTCTATCTTTGCATCAAAACTCCGGTTATCAGGATTGGCACTGGGAACCCACTAGGCTATCTTGCTAGCCCTCATTTTAAAAATGTTTGAGACAGGGTTTTGCTAAACTACCCTGGTTGTCCTTGATCTTTTTATTCTCCTGCCTTAGCCTCCCAGAGAGCTGAGATGTTACCAGGTGTGTGTGCCCAGGCCCACAGATGGCCAAGCCTTGATTTCAAAGCCTGCAGTGGTTTCCAAAGGTGGTGAAACAGAGCTAGCAGTTCAAAAATCCTCTCTAAGAAGGATTTCTCTACTCACTCCAGTCTTCGCTATGCCATTGCTTCTCAGGAATATGTTGAAAAACCAGAAGTGGCCGAAGGTGTTTGATGGAGAAAGAAACTCTCGGTGGTTAGGTGCACAAGGTTGTCACTGTCCCTGATCTCTCTAGGCCCACAGCAGCCAGAGTGAGGGTCTCAGCTGGGGTCCTCATTAACACCTGGTGGGTAAGGAGACTGCTCCCAACTCTGCCAGGGGAAGGGAGGCGAGGATGTCAGGGCCAACTCCCTGGGGCAGGCGGGCCTGCATTTTTAGGCTCTGCCAAGCTCTCCTTTAGCCCTGCCCAGACTCCTCTCTGACCTCTTCCTCCTCGTGGAGAAAAATGAGATCCTCAGAAAAGTATTTGAGACTTTATGTCCAGAGTAAATACTGGAAAGGCAGTGGGCTGCAATTCAGACGTTCCCTGGAAGGAATCCCCTCTTTTGCTGCCCACAGCTGGTATCGATATTTCCTTCTTGAGATGAGTTGTGCTTTTCATTAAGCAAATTTTTTGTCTTGGGATTAAACCAGCATTGTAGTCTTAATAGACTTTTATGTTTACACTTCAAAAGTCCACTGGGTTGTTATTTGTGTTATCTTGATGGCTTCTACAGTGTCTGCTATGCACACTGGCTGCATCAAAATAAATGGCTCTCTGGGGAACTGGATTATAAAGCAGCCTTATCTGTGGATGCACAAGGGTGGATATTTTGTGAGCCAATATTTTTTTTTCTTCCTTTCAGAAGCAACTATCATACCTTAGGTTTCTGTAGTGCCTCCCATTATGGGGAGATAGGATGTCTTGGAAGGTTTTTGAACTACTCAGGACTTGAGCCTAATACTTAGGAGAGTGGCACACACAGTTTTGCCTGTCTTCTTGAAGTCTCAGAAGGAAGGGTTGGCTTGGGTGGCCTAGGAACTGTGGAGTTTAGAATGCTATTCACAGGTGGTTGTCAGGTTGAGTCCCGAAGACAGACCACAAACCCCTACCGAGAGCCAGGCATTGTATGAACTTCGTTCTGTGTGCTTTGTTCAATTAATCAGATTGCCACAAGGAACGGAAGCTTTTCAAAAACAGATGTTGCTGCCACCAAAGGGCAGTTTATACACACAGGGACCAAGTGGGGAGTCCGCAGGGCACATCGGAGAGAGCAGGGGGTATCAGCAGCATTTGTTTCTGAGGCTGATCACATAAAAGCCGTATCCTATTATAACTGACTCCTAGGGACTGTTGTTTTGAATGGAGCTTGCAATAAGTGAGCTGCCCAGGCCAGTTTGTTAGACAGGGACATTGGTCGCAAAGCTATCTGCTGTCGCAGGGTTGGATTAGTGAAGTGGAATGAGTTTAGTATCTCATTCCTATATTTATTTATTTATTTATTTATTTATTTATTTATTTATTTATTTATTTTTGTCTTTTTGAAACAGGGTCTCCCTGTAGCCCCAGCTGTCCTGGAACTCACTCTGTAGACCAGGCTGGCCTTGAACTCACAAAGATCCGCCTGCCTCTGCTTGCCTAGGATTAAAGGCGTGCGCCACCACGCCTGGCTACTTTTAGGTTTTTAAAAAAAAATTTATTTTTATTTTAATTAATTAATTAATTAATTAATTTATTTATTTAATTTATTTATATGTATTAATGCATTGTCTGCATGTAGGTTTGTGCACCTGTGTCGTGCAATGCCGAGGAGGTCAGAAGAGGGCTTCGGATTCCCCTGGAACTGGAGTTCTCCTGGAATTGAAGCTACAGACGGTTCTCAGCCACCATGTGGGTGCTGGGGATCGAACCCGGGTCCTCTGCAAGAGCAGTCGGTGCTCTTGACCACTAGGCCATCTCTCCAGCCCTACTTTTAGGGTTTTTGTTTTTTGTTTTGTTTTGTTTTTGGTCTTTTCAAGACAGGGTCTCCCTGTAGTCCCAGCTGTCCTACTCTGTAGACCAGGCTGGCCTCGAACTCACAAAGATCCGCCTGCCTCTGCCTCCTGAGTGCTAGGATTAAAGACGTGTGCCACTACGCCCTGCTTTATTTATTATTTTTTATGTGTATGAGTGTACTGTCTGCATGTAGGTTGATGTACCCATGTCCTGCAATGCTGCGGAGGTCAGAAGAGGCCGTCGGATTCCCCTGGAACTGGAGTCAAAGACAGTTCTTAGCCGCCATGTGGGTGCTGGGAATCGAACCCGGGTCCTCTGCAAGAGCAATCGGTGCTCTTAACTGCTGAGCAGTCTCTCCAGCCCCATGTCATACTTCTTAGCTGTCAGTTATGTGTATTTCCATGGCTAATGGCTGCCTCCTTTAGGATGCTGTGAGCTCTAGGAGCTTAAGTTATGTGTTACTCACCTTTGTATTCCTGATGACAGTTTGGAAGAGCAAAATGATGTTCCAGTGATAGGTGACCATAGTTCAAAGCAAAATAATCAACTGTAAGGTAGCAAACATTTTATTTTATTTTATTTATTTTTGTATGTGTATGAATGTACTGTCTGCATGTAAGTTTGTGCACCCATGTCGTGCAATGCCGCAGAGGTCAGAAGAGGGTCTCAGATTCCCCTGGAACTGGAGTTCACCTGGAATTGGAGTTACAGACCGTTCTCAGCTGCCATGTGGGTGCTAGGGATCGAATCTGGGTCCTCTGCAAGAGCAGTCGGTGCTCTTAACCGCTAGGCTATCTCTCCAGCCCCGGTAGCAAACATTTTTAACAAGTAAACATGCTGTATTAGTCACTTTTCTGTTGCTGTGATAAAGCACCATGACTAAGGAACTTATAAAAGGAAGAGTTTATTTGAGCTTACAATTGCCGGTTCCAGGGAATTAGAGTCCATTGTGGCAGGAGGCATGGCGGCTGGATCTGGAGCAGCAAGCTGAGGGTCACATCTTGTAAAGAGCACAGGAAGCAGAGAGAGAGCAACTGTAGACCACGAAGCTTGATAAACTCACTAAGCCTGCCCCCAATAACATAATTCCTCTAGCATGGCCACACCTTCTAAGACCTCCAAAAACAGTGCCACCAACTGGAGACAAATGTCTGAATACTTACAGCCTATGGGGGACACTCATTCAAACCACCACATTCCACTCCCTGGCCCCCATAGGCTCCTGACCATATAAAATGCAAAATGCATTTAATCCAACCTTAAAAGTCCCCATAGTCTTTACCAGTTTCAATGCCATTCAAAAGTCTACAGTCCAAAG
>VZQC01001522.1:3013286-3042109 GCA_009823505.1 Rhizomys pruinosus | reverse complement strand
AAGAAAGAAAGAAAGAAAGAAAGAAAGAAATAAAGAAAGAAGGAAAGAAAGGAATGAAAGGACTTTTTTTTTGGTCTTTTCGAGACAGGGTCTCCCTGTAGTCCCGGCTAGCCTGGAACTCTCTCTGTGAACCAGGCTGGCCTTGAACTCACAAAGATCCGCCTGCCTCTGCCTCCCAAGTGCTAGGATTAAAGGCGTGCACCAACACGCCCGGCCCCTTTGGTTTTTGGGTGTTTTTTTTTTTTGTCATTGGTATACTTTTAATCCCAGCACAGGGAAGGTGGAGCTAGGAGGATCCCTGGAGCTCTCTGACCAGCCGGCCTCATTGAATTGGTGAACTTTAATTTCAATGAGAGAACCTGTGTCAAAAACAGATAGAGAACAATTGAGGAAGACACCTAGCATCTACCTCTGGCCTCCATACATGGGAGCAAACCCCCATGAACATGCACATACAGATACAACATACACACAGTTTATGTGGGATGTAATTTAGTGTTAGAGCACTTGTTTAACATGCACAGTCCTTGGATTTGATTCCTAGCCCTGCAAAAACAAACCACAAACAAACAACTGCCACCACCACCACCAAAACCTAAAAGGGCTTTATGTAACTTTCTCCCCACGTTCTGAGCCCTAATCCAGCAGTCAATTCTTTATGATTTTTTTTTTTTTCAGTTCTGGGGATCAAACTTCTGCCTTTGAGCATGCTAGACAGATGCTCTATAACTGAGTTATATCCCTAGCCTAATGGTCATTTTTTTTATCTGTGGAAATATTGGCTCTAGGCTGGGGAGATGGTTCAGTGGGTAAAGCACTTGTTATATAAGCCTGATGACTTGAGTTCAGATCTCTGGAATGCAAGTAAAAAAAAAAAAATAGATGCGGTAGAGCAGGTGTCTGTAATCTCAGTTTCCTACGAGGAGGCAGAAGGCAGACTGGAGGATAGAAGCTCATGGGACAGCTAGCCTGGTATATGCAATAGTGAACAAGAGAGACCCTGCCTCAAACAAAGAGGAGGGCGAGGCCCATTGGGTGAGCTCACATGGAACATGAGCTCTATGGAACATCCATGTTAGCACTCATCATACATGAAAAACACATACACAAATCCACAGACCACACATACCAAAAAAAAAAGGGAGGAAGAAAGAAAGGTAGAAAGGCCTGTCCCTCACCACCTCCTAGGAGACCATGGCTGAGTGAGAGCTCACACCTGCATATGTCGCTTGTGCCTGTCTACCCTCGTTTCCTCATTTAGAACTCAGTTATTCAAAGCCAGAGCCTTTAAAGATCCCTAATAGAGAGAAGGGGCTGAGGCCATGGATTTATGAGATGCGGAATGTCTCTTGTTCAGAGTCTTTTTCTGCCAGCGCTTAAGCTACTCTCTCAAGCTTCCTTCAAGATGGCTGTTTATTCTGAAGCAGCTGCTGGTACTCTGGGCATAAAAGAAGATACTGAGAGGACAAGTAGACCAGTGGATCGGGAGTACCACCAAGGAATGGGCAGCGGCACTCTGCCTTCTCCCATGTGGACTCCTCTGTAGAGGTTGCTGGGCCATCTGCTGTTGGTGTTGGGACGTGTGCACTAGTTAGGTTGAAGGGAATTCATCTTGAAGTACACAAATGCGTGTAAGGAAGACCCAGGAAGAAGAAGGTTGTGTAAGTGGAGGAGACTTCCAGGTTATATCAAGGGTTGACTTTTCAGGGGTCAAAGTAGATTTGTTAGAATACCATACATCCCAATGTAGCCAGTGCCTGGTTGGAGGAAGGCTCTGGAAGTCTGTCTTCTTAGGGAATTCAGGATGAGCCTATTGTGAGGTCTCAGCTCTCTGTGCATATGGTCACATTTTAGTTTGGGGGGGGGGTTCGCCCACGGCCCCCTCTTGGCTGTTGCTGTTGCTGAAGTTTCTAGATTTTTCCCTGGGGTCCTTTTCTGCCTACAGATAAGAGAGATTATTAGTTGTCATGTCCAATTTTCACACATTCCAGAGGCTCCACACTTAAGTTAGACAGTCTGTAGGACCACAGGGATCTTTAAAGGGTCTGGCTTTGAATAACTGACTTCTAAATAAGGAAATGAGGTAGACCTTGTAGTTTCCTGAGGGCCCGTGTGTTGTGCTGCATTCCATATTTGAAGTCCAAAAGTGAGGGACACTTCCTGCCTGCTAGATTGCCATCGTCAAGCATCTGGCTTCATCTGTTCCTGCTCAGAGTGGCTGAGTACATTTGTACCCCCTTACCCATAGGGCACTTGTTCCCAGGCGCCCATTGCATGTCTGCATTGTGGAGAATACTAAACCCTAGATGTATACTATGCCTATGATAAAGTTCAATTTATAAATTAGGTACAACCAGATTAACCATAGCTAAAAATAACATGAAATGGTAGCAATATACTATAATAAAAGTTAAATGAGTTTGCTTTTCCCCCCAAAAAATATTGCACTTTGGATCTTATCAACCCCAGCATGTTATTTTTTTCCCCTTATGAATCTGAGGACCTTTTCCTTTTTATTTAAAGAAAGCACTTTACGCATTCCCTTAGACATACCTGGATCGTCAGCATCGCTTCTTTTGAGTTTTCTGGCCATCATTAAGTGAGGCAGGTACTTAAACATCAGCACTGCAGTATTGGACAGTAGACCACGATATGGCTACTACATGACCAGCAGGTGGGGAGAATATAAAGCTTTGGGACACCAGATAAAGGTTCACATTCTTGTCAGGATGGAACAGGGCAGCTTGAAAGTTCACCATGCCGCCCTATATGGAACCTAGTTCAAAAGTAAGAAGTGGTCATTTCTGGAATCTTCATTTAATCTTTGGGGATTGTGGTTGACTGTGGATTACTGAAATCTCAGAAAGCAAAACCTTGGTTGAGGGATGACTACTGTAACTAATGAATGCATTGTCCCTTCTCCATTATGGAATCAGGCAGACATTGCTAATCAGTTGCAGCATGCTTTCCTTCTAAGTCCAGTAGACGATCTTATAGTACAAGAACCACGTGAGGTGAAAACTTCTTTCCATTTTTCATCTTAGACTACTTCCCTTGACCCTGTCCCCTAGCTTCAGACAAATACCTTGCAAGTTGACATTTCTGAATTATTTACTGTTGAGGTGAGTCTGATGGGTCTGGAGACACAAAGAAATATAAGATGCATGCATTTCTCATCATAGAGGCTGTGTATGTGGAAAGGAGAACACTTGTCCTGTAGATGGGCCCCCAGTATGTCCATAGCTCAGGGGAAGCACTGAGAGTCTTGATGGAGAGCACGGTCCAGGTTTGGCTACTCTGTCAGGGAAGATCGAATGTTGGTCCATGTCACACTCTCCTCTTGGATTCCTTCTGTTGTAGTGTTTTTATTTTTCATCATGCCAAGAATTTGAGAAACCACAGTTCCCCGAAAAGTGCAGTGCTCCCAAAACTCTAGCTTGGAAGTTCCCAAGAAGGTGTTCCCTGACTGGAGTGCTTTCTTAGACAAAAGCTTATCATTGCCCAACCTGGGTTAGACTCAGAAGGTTGGGACTTCTGGGGCATCTCCCACCAGAATGTTCTTCTCTTCATCCAAGATCAAGTCTGTGTGGTGTGGAGGGACAAGGACTCATTAGAGATCACGGTCTCAGCTCTTTGCTTACATTTGGGCCAGTGAAGAAAGGGCCGAACAATAATAGTTCCAAACCCAGCAGAGAAAAGGAAACACATTGTGTTTACAGATACAGAATTTGGCATCAGAAGCATGAAAGTAGCTTGGGGTTGGGCATCCCCTGGGCAGGGCTGTTGGACATGGGGCCCCTGCCCACAGCCCTATGGCCAACTTGTTTTCTTCTGTCCAAAGCCAGACCTCAGAGGTGGGTAGATCTCTGTAAGACAGCTCTTTCTTCCCAGACCCAGCCCTGTCTCACTTCATGGCTCAGTTCTGGAGAGAATTCACTGTGGGAAAGTGCTTGGCCTCACAGTCTGCCGTGAGGAAGGAAATCGAATCTCCTTCCAAGCCACAGAAATCAGCCCTAAAGAAACAACGTTTTTGGGCAGATTTGCCATCATGGTACCAGAAATGCTAGGGAAAGACAAGGCTGATCATTCCTTTCTGCTTACCTTGTTTATTGTTTGGATCAAGGTTAGAGAGCTGGGTTTTAATTTGTTTGTTTTAACTACATATGAGTGTTTTTGCCTTTATATATGTAAGTGTACTATGTTCATGCAATGCTTGTGGAGGCCAGAAGGCATAGGATCCCCTGGAACTGGAGCTGTGGACAGTTGTGAGCCACCATGTTGAAGCCTGGGAATTGAACCTGGATCTTTTTTTTTTTTTTTTTTTTTTTTTTTTTTTGATTTTATTGAGAGCAGGGTCCTCACCTTTAGGAATCCCCCGCTGGCCTGGAGCTGCGGTATGTAGACGTCAGCTATACCTTGGAAAAAAAAACCTCAACAGAGATCCTGACGATTGCTGCAACTGCCTCGTGCCTCCTTAGTGCATGTGATTAAAGTGTTCGCCGACACATGCGCTGCATAGAGCCAGTGTTCTTACTGCTATCTTTATGGCTATTTTTGTTTTAAATGAAAGATGTCTGCGGGAAAAGCAAAGTTCTGTCTTTCCTGAGCCATAGGAAGTTCTTGTTCTGAACCAAAGTTAAAGACCACAGCATCCTGTTTAACAATGTGTGAGACACCAAGACGGATGTAGGGATTATGACAGGGAAGCCCATTTCTGGCTTCAGACACTTGGGTTTTGATTCCACCAGCACCAGGACTTGAGTCTGTGTCTTTGATTGCCTAGTAGCTGGGAGGCCCAGCTGAAGACCAACTTATGATGAGACTTCAGAGTGCCTTAGAGGAGGAGTGTAGAGGTATGGGTGTTGACTGCAGACTTAGGACACAATTGCCATGATCTAGTCTAAAGCACCTTATAAATAGTCACTTTAGGAAGTGCTATAACTCCATGAGGTTGGTTCTGTTACTAAGGAGTGAACTTCTTTATGCCATTCTGGCACATGACCCTTCACTACTCAGCTCAGTTACCTGTTATGTGCTGTGGTTACACTTATATAACCACCACCCATCAAGAACATACCAGCACTGTAGAAGCTGGCCTATGCACCTGCAGGTCATCATGTTCCTTGACCATAATGCATTGGTTTTAGTTTTTTTATTATATATATATATTATATATAATATGTATAATATATATAATATATATAATATACAATATATATAATATATATATATAAAATGTATATATTTTGTACAAGATGGTTTTAGTTTTTAACTTTGTATAGATGAGATTGCTTTCTGGATTTTTATTTGGATACTAACTTCTGCATATCCATGTGTAGTAATACTTCATCAGTGTTTCTTGCTGCCCAGAGTTTTGTGATCCAAGTGTATCGTACTGGGTTTCTCTATTCTACATAGAACAGTAGATACTTGTTTTTCTTGGTTGGGGCTATTAAAAATAGCATAGCTGTGACTATACTTGAACTCCTGCCAGGTACTTACAGAGAAGTGGGACTGCCGGGCCCTAGGGTAAGAATCCATGGTCAGCTTCAATAGAGAGTGGCTATACAGTAGTAGAAAGTGGGACTGCTGGGCCCTTGGGTATGAGTCCATGGTCAGCTTCAGTAGAGAGTGGCTATGCAGTAGTAGAAAGCAGCTACACTGATTTACCTCTGTATATCTGGTTGAAGAAACTGAGGTCAGGCAACATGCCTGCTGGTGATGACACCTGGCCTACTCCTTCTCTGCTCTCCCACATGTCATGTTGGTGAGGGTGTTGTTCAAATCATGTGTGTTGAGCTGGATGAATTTTTCCAAAGTGAACACACCTGAGTATCTGTGCTAAAAATCAAAAAATAAGATATTTCCAAAAGGCCAGCTTTGTGCCTAACCACCACCACTTTAACTTCTCACCATGAGTTTTGCTTGTGTTTTGTTTTGGAGACAGGGTTTTACTAGGTAGCCCAGGCTTGACTCAAACTCAAGATCCTCTTCCCTCAGCCTCCCGAGTGCTAGGATTACAGGCATGTGCCACCATGCCTGGCTCTGAATTTTGCCCGTTTTTGAACTTTGTAGAGATGAAATCATACTGTCTGTTCTCTTCAGTATCTGTGTCTTTTGCTTAACTTTTTTCCTGTAAATGCCTTCGGTGTGGCTTATGCTATGGTCCTGGTTAGTTTGATGGATGATCTCAGGTTCTTGGAGTCCTGATCCTCCTCCTTGCTTTGCCTGCTGACCTTTGCTCATGGTGAATGATTTCCTTATGTGTTTTGTACTTTCTGACTGCAAGCTTATTTTTATTTCAGATTTTGTGGAAATCCCTCTGGTCTCAGTTATGAAAATGACCCAGTGATTCTGCCAAAAATTGGACTGGTATCAAATTTTCAATTAATTAATTAATTATTAATCACCTTGGAAATTATTATTTCAAGCAAGGAAGAGTATTCATCTGGCTTGAAACCCTTTCAGGCTTGATGTTTCATTTTCTGGTTTACTTAGGACTGTCTCCCTTTCCTCGGAGTTCTGAGTAGACACAAACTTAGAGGGACAAAGGACAAAGAGTTTTAGTTTCCCTTTTAGTCACCCAGAGTGTGTTTGGAAGGTCCAGGTGTTTGTCACCTGGATTATTACTGCAGTTGTTGGCTAACCACCTTCACCCCCAACACACACACACACACACACACACACACACACACACACACACACTCTGGTTGAGTCCCCACAATAGCCAGAGGTAACTTTTGCCTGCAGGTCAGCTGCCTGCCCACTCTGAGGAGCCCCAGGAGTCCTGCCTGGTCCTGCCCCTGCTTCTCTCTTACCCTCTTCTGCTCTGTTCCAGCCCTTAGACTCTAATGTGCTGTACAGAATCCCTCCTTATAGCCCTGCACAGGCACTTTCCTTGGAGCATTAGGTGTGGTAGATGGCATGCTTTAGGGAAATATCACTTTTCAGTGGTGCTTGTCTTACTCAGTACTGCCAACAGCATCCTCGTCTACAACTGTCTCTTCTCTGTCCTTTCTGTGTCTCTCTGTCTCTGTCACTGTTTCTCTGTCTCTCTTTTTCTCTTACACACACACACACACACACACACACACACACACACACACACACACTCCAAAGATCATTCTTTTTTTTGTGTGTGGTATTTTTGAGCCAGGGTCTCCCTTTAGTCCCAGCTGGCCTGGAGCTCGCTGGGTAGACCAGGCTGTTCTTGAACTCTCAGAGATCCGCTTGCCTCTGCCTCCCAAGTGCTGGGATTAAAGGCGTGTACCACCACACCCAGCCAAAGATCATTCTTATCCTGCCTACTTTACTCTGCTTCCCACACTTAGATCATCTTCCAATATGTGATTTAATTTTTTTTTTAATGAAAGGAAAAGTTTATTTGATGGTTCCAGGGAATTAGAGTCCATTGTGGTGGGGAGGCGTGGTGGCAGGGGCTGGAGCAGAAAGCCGAGGTTCACATCTTCCACTGAGCACAGCAAGCAGAGAGAAGCAATTTAATTTTTTTAATCATTTTATTAACTGTTTTTCCATCTTTCCTCTTGCTCCTTTTTCTTTTAATGCTTATATATTTTATTTATTTATTTATTTATTTATTTATTTATTTATTTATTTATTTATTGAGACAGGGTCTCCCTGTAACCCAGCCATTCTGGAACTCAGTACATAGACAAGACTGGCCTTGAACTCACAGAGATCCTCCTGCCTCTGCCTCCCAAGTGCTGGGATTAAAGGTGTGTGCCACCACGCCCCGAAATTTATTTATTTCTGTGAGTGTATTTGCACACGTGCATGCAGGTGCATGTACACTGACTGAGGCAGCATACACACACAGGCCGGAAGAGGGCGTTAGATGTTCTTCTCTACCACTGTATTCTTTTGTGGCAAAGGTCTCTTCCTGAACCTGGGGCTTGAGTTTTATTGGCTAGGCTGGAAGCCAGCAAGCCCCAGCATGTGGCTGTCCTCATTTGGAGTTGGGGCTACAAGCGTGTGCTGGATGTCCACCTTGTTATGGAGGTGCTGGGATCTGAACTCTTCCCTCATGGCTGCACAGTCAGCTCTCTTTAACCGTTGAGCCATTTCTCTAGCTCTTTTTTTTTTTTTTTGGTCTTTTGGAGGCAGGGTCTCCCTGTAGCCCCAGCTGTCCTGGAATTCACTCTGTAGACCAGGCTGGCCTTGAACTCACAAAGATCCACCTGACTCTGCCTCCTGAGTGCTAGGATTAAAGGCGTGCACCACCACGCCCGGCGTAAAATAAATCTTTAAAAAACAAAAAGGAGTAAGTAGAAAGAGCTAGAGAAAAAAAAAAAAGGCCGGGTGTGGTGGCGCACGCCTTTAATCCTAGCACTCGGGAGGTAGAGACAGCTGGGGCTACAAGGAGACCCTATCTCAAAAAGACGGGAAAAAAAAAAAAAAAGATTTATTTTACTTTTAGGTGTGTATATGTGTGTGGCTTTGCATGCATGTGCAGGCAGGTGTGCACAGATGCCAAAGGCAGCAGATCCCATGGGACTGGAGTTACAGGCAGTTGTGAGCTGAGGTGGGTGCTGGGAGCCGAGCTGTGGCCACCTAGCAGAGCAGATGTGATCTTAAGCACTGAGCCATCTCCAGCCTTTCTAATTCTGCAGTGTAAATTTACCCAAAGCAGAAATCCTCAGCTGTTTAATTCACAAGGGACTTGGTGTGAGTTGATATTCACCATGAGTGGTGGCTCATGCCTGTGATTCCACCAGCACTAGGGAGGATGAGGCAAGAGGATTGCTGTAAGTCAGGGGTCAGCCTGGGGCAACATAGTGAGTTCCAGGCTAGCCTGGGCTTCAAAGCCTCAAAAATATAATAAATAAATAATAAATAAATAATAAAAGAAACAATGCAGGGCTTCTCTCATTTGTAAGGCTGCCTCTCCTGATGAATTTGTGCCGAAGCTAAAGCCTAAAGATACAAAGGGCTATCTCTGGATCTATATTACCAGTGTCTCTTTCCCCTTATCTCTCTCCTTTCTTTTCTCTGCTGTGCACTTACACCTTGTGACCTCTGGGGTCTCAGTGTTTCTCTGAATTCAGATTCCCTTTTCTTCTAGCCTCCTTTATTTATTTTATGAGATCTGCTGTGCATTACCTACATTTTGGAATTATATTCCATTTAGCATTTCTAGATGCCTGCAGTGGTGGGAGTCCTGTATGACCTCAGTCTACTTTGTTGCCAGAATTTAAAAGTCATATATTTTTAATCTTTTATCCATCTGGAATTATTTATGACCTACGGTGTGAGGTAAGGATATTGATTTTTTTTTCATCAGATATTTAGCCAGCTACTCAGTGACAGCTATTGAAAAACATTCTTTGTCCCTGATTTGAGATGCAATATTTATTAAATGCTTAAGTATTATATAAACTTGGATGTTTTCTGGATTCTCCATTTTGTTTGACAACTCTGTCTATTCTCCTGTCACTTCCTATCTGGACAGTGAATTTCAATATCTGGCTCAGTGTTTACTCACTTTTTTCAGTTATTCTCATTGTGTTACTCTTTTTAAAATATCTTATTTATTATTTTTATTTTATTTTATGTGTATGCGTGTATTGCCTGCATGTATGTAAGTGCACCCATGTTGCAAAATACCTACTGAGGTCAGAAGAGGGCATCAGATCCCCTGGAAATGGAGTTATGGACAGTTGTTGGCCGCCATGTGGTCCTGGAAATTGAACCCAGGTCCTCTACAAAAGCATTCAGAGCTTTTAGCCACTGAGCCATCTCTCCATCCCCTCTCTTTATTATTATTATTATTGTTATTATTATTATTATTTTGGTCTTTTTGAGACAGGGTGTCCCTGTAGCTCCAGCTGGCCTGGAACTCACTCTGTAGACCAGGCTGCCCTTGAACTCACAGAGATCCACTTGCCTCTGCCTCCTGAGTGCTGGGATTAAAGGCATGTGCCACCATGCCCAGCTACTCTTATTCTTTAATATTCTTTAAAATATTTTAAATATTTATTTATAGTGTGTGTGTGTGTGTGTGTGTAGGTGTGCACATATGCGTGGGCACACATATGTGCCATGGTATATGTGTGGAAATCAGAAAATATATTTACTTGGGGCTGGAGAGATGGCCTAGCGGTTAAGAGCGCCGATCGCTCTTACAGAGGACCCAGGTTCGATCCCCAGCACCCACATGGCAGCCGAGAACCGTCTGAAACTCCAATTCCAGGAGAACTCCAGTTCCAGGGGAATCCGATACCCTCTTCTGATTTCCGCGGCGTTGCACGACACGGGTGCACAAACTTGCATGCAGACAGTACATTCATACACATACAGAAATAAATAAAATTAATAAAAAAAAGAAAATATATTTACTCAGTTTCCCCAAACATTAATATTATCTTTTTTATTTTTTTGGTCTTTTCGAGACAGGGTCTCCCTGTAGCCCCAGCTGTCCTGGAACTCACTCTGTAGACCAGGCTGGCCTTGAACTCACAAAGATCCACCTGCCTCTGCCTCCCAAGGCTCCCAAGTGCTTAGATTAAAGGCGTGGCCATCCACACCCCCGTCATTAATATTATCTTATATATCCAACCCCCAATGACCAAACCCACTGGACACAGGACTCCAGACTCTGGTCTTCAGACTGGGACAGTCTCTTAGCCTTTAATGGCCTTCAGAACACTGACTGGCCAGTTATTTTCTAAAATGTCTCTCTTTGGGGATTGTCTGATAAAACCTCATGAACAAATTAAAATAATGTGTTTTTAATCAGAATCCTGAAGAAGCAGTGTGTCCTTGGTTCTCTTAACTAGCAGACCAAGGGCAACTTTCAGGAGTTGATTCTCTTCGTTCACCACATGGGTCCTGGGAATTGAACACAGATCCTCAGGTTTGGTGACAAGTGCCTTTTATGGGGTGAACCATCTTAAGCCCTTTATTTCTTGCTTCGCTTTTTCTGTTGTTTATTTATTGGCCTTAATGAGTTTGCCATTCACTCTTTTTTCAGTTATAATTTTTTTCTTGGCTTTAATTGTTTGTTGGCTGAATGAATTGGTAAAGTTTCATAACCAATCATTGATAATGGTTTTGTGAATTTGGTTGTAGGCGATAGCCTTTATAATTTTTAAGTTGTCAGTGTATCCATTGACATAGTATTATAATTGATTAGTTCTCTTCTTTCTTTTCTTTTCTTTCTTCTTTCTTCTTTCTTTCTTTCTTTTCTCCTCTCTCTTCCTCCCCCCCTCCCTCCTCCCTCCCTCCTCCCTCCCTCCCTCCCTCCCTCCTCCCTTTCCTTCCTTTCCTTCCTTCTTCCTTCTTCCTTTATTTTGAGACAGGGTCTCCCCTTTAGTCCCAGCTGGCCTGGAGCTCGACTTGCTAGACCAGGCTGGCCTTGAACCCACAGAGATTTGCCTGNCCCTATTGTTCCAGCTGGCCTGGCGGCTCACTCTTTGGACCCGGCTGGCCTTGACAGTATGACGTCGGCGTACAGAGATTTTGCCTTGTCCGGTCTGCATCCCAAGTCGCGACACAAGGTCGTGCACAGCCGCACACAGATGCTTGGATTAAGTTATTTAAATGTCTCCATGCGGGTTGTTAAGATTGTGAGAAGGGCTCGCGGGCGTGGGCTACATGCCCTTTCAATCAACCGATAATCGGGCAGCAGATCTCTGTGAGTTAAGGCCAGCCTGGTCTCGAGCGTCGAGCTCCAGGCCAGCTGGGACTAAAGGGGAGACCTATGTTTTTGTGCTTTGGTCTCTTTGAAAAATACAAAAAAAAAAAAAAAAAAAAAAAAAAGATGTGAAGAGGGGAATTCAGTGTAGTTCTGTGTACAAAATTACAAACTGCTACTTGTGTGTTTCTGTCTTAATTCTTCCCAATGAGATTTTAAAATAGACTTATTGAGCTATAACTGGCATTCAATAAATTACACACATTTAAAGAGTGTGATTTGATTAAGTTGACCACAAACAAGGTAAAGTACATATCAGTCAGCACGTTTCCCAGTGTTCCTTGGCCATCTCCCCTTTCTCACCATCGTGTTTCTCTTACATTAGTTTCCCTTTGCTTAAAAAAATTTTAAAAATTGCTGGATGTGATGGCATACATCTTTAATCCCAGCACTCAGGAGGCAGAGGCAGGCAGATCTTTGTGAGTTCTGGTCTACAAAGTGAGTCCCTGGCCAGCTGGGACTACAGGGAGACCCTGTCTCAAAACTACCAAAAAAACCCCAAAATGTAAAAAATTATTTACGTATGTATACATGGTGTGGATGTACGTGTGGGTACACGTGCCGCGGCACATGTGTGGAGGTCAGGGGACAATTTTGTGCGTCCGTTCTCTCCTTCCACCTTTGTGTGGGTTCCAGGGATCTAATTCAAGTCCCCGGGCTTGGTGAATCCCACTGAGCCCTAGTTTGCCTTTTCTTAAGTTTTGTGTGAATGGAATCATAAACTTTGTAGGTGGAATCATACACTTCACTTCATGTGTGTGTGTGTGTGTGTGTGTGTGTGTGTGACATATACGTGCACGCGCACACATGCACTCACCTGTGCAGGCATGTATGAAGGCCAGAACTAGTTGAAGTCAGATTGTCTTCTTCAGTCACACCTGCCTTCCCTCCCTCCTGCCCTCCCTCCCTTGTCCAAACTCTCAGCCTTGGGGTTACAGATCTCTACTGAGTTTTATGTGGGCGCTGATCATCCAAACTCAGGTCCTCATGCTCGTGCTGCAAGCACTTTACGAGCTGAGCCATCTCTCCAGCCCTCCTTTGTATTTTAGTATTTCATTCACCCTGTGTGGTTATTTGGGTTATTTATTTATTCATCATTGATGCATGCTCATTGTCTAGATATACCACAGTTTACCTGTTGACCTCCTGATGGACATTTAAGTAGATTGCTGTGAATGCTCCTGTATAACTCTTTCTTTGAATGTATGCTTTCATCCCTTTTGGGTTAATACCTAAGATGAAGCAGTAGATATATATTCAACTTTTTAAGAAGTTAACAAGCTATTTTTTCAAATGTTGGTACCACTGAACATTTATTCAAATCAGAAGTAGAGCAGTCTAGATTCTTCGGTTCCATTTTTCAGTGTTTGAAATCCTTTTTATTTTGGTTTTTCCAATATGTGAACTGTAGATTGTCTTAAAACAGAAGCATAGAAGCCAGGTGTGGTGGCGCACACCTTTAATCCTAGCACTTGGGAGGCAGAGGCAGGCGGATCTTTGTGAGTTCAAGGCCAGCCTGGTCTACAGAGCGAGTTCCAGGACAGCTGGGGCTACAGGGAGACCCTGTCTTGAAAAGACAAACAAACAAACAAACAACAACAAAAACACAAAAAAAACCCAGAAACATAGAATGAAGACATTTATTTGTGTTTCTTTGATATTCTTCAGGAGAGATTATTTTATAGGTATACACTTGCTCCTCTCTGTTGGTAACTTTGATTTTTATTATGAAAAAGATTTTTCTTTCTCATTGGATTTACTGGTTGTTAGTGATGTATAAGAAACCTTCTTCCTTCCTTTTTTTTTTCCCAGCACTGGGGACTAAACTCAAGGTTTGGTGTTGCTAATCAAGTGCTGTTTTTCACTGAGCTACAGTGCCAGCCCATGGCTTCTGTGTTAGTATTTTGTGTTCTTCAGCTGTCTGTGCTCGGAGTCTCACCTGTCTCCTCTTGTTCTTTGACTGTATAATTCAAAAGCCACTAATATTTAAGTCCTTCCTTTCCAATACTTGTACCTTTTATTTCATTTTCTTATCTTATTTCGTTGGCTAGAACTTCAACCCAATACCATACAAGAAGGTTGGAAGCGCACATTTCTCTTGATCTTGATTGGAGCAAGAATGTTTCTACTTATACCATTCAATATACAGTTTCAGGTAGATACTGTTTATTGTAGTCAAATGGAGTGACTTTTGTTCCTGGTGTGCTAGGAGATTTGGCTTTTTCTTTTTTCTTCATTTGAGAATATATGGGGGCTGAAGAGCAGACTCATAAATGGAATATTCCCCTCTCCCCCCTATTTTTGTTTTGTTTTTGAGACAGGGTCTCTTGTAGCCTAGGCCACTTGAATTCCCTATGTAGCTGAGGTAGCTGACGCTGGCTTTGAACTCCTGATCTTGTCTCTACCTCCCAAGTGCTGAAATTCTAGGCATATGCCATCATGCCCAGCTAGAATATTAATCCTTCAGCAGACAATAAAAAATAATCACAGTTTTCTGTTTTGACTATTAGTATAATGATTGCATTAATCGACTTCTAAGATATAATTCACACTCCATATGTGGGTCTTATGACCGACCCCTCAATTAAAATTGTTTTCATGGTTCAATTGTTTTTTTTTTAAATATACATTTTAAAAATTTATTTATTTTTTTGTATGTGTATGAATGTACTGTCTGCATGTAGGTTTGTGCACCCGTGTCGTGCAATGCCGCGGAGGTCAGAAGAGGGTCTCGGATTCCCCTGGAACTGGAGTTCTCCTGGAATTGGAGTTACAGACGGTTCTCAGCCGCCATGTGGGTGCTGGGGATCTAACCCGGGTCCTCTGCAAGAGCAGTCGGTGCTCTTAACCGCTAGGCTATCTCTCCAGCCCCTCAAACAATTCTTTTTTTTTTTTTTTGGTCTTTTTAAGACAGGGTCTCCCTGTAGCTCCAGCTGTCCTGGAACTCACTCTGTAGACCAGGCTGGCCTTGAACTCACAAAGATCCGCCTGCCTCTGCCTCCCAAGTGCTAAGATTAAAGGCGTGTGCCACCATGCCCAGCAAGCTTTTGTTTATTTATGAGTTGTTGGACATCTGAGTTATTTTATGAAGAATACTGCTGGGAACACTGGTGTACAGGTTTTTCTGCAGATACCTGTTGTAACTTGAATAAGAAATGTCCCTCATAGGCTCATGTATTTGAACACTTGATACCCAGCCGGTGGTGCTGTTTGTTAATGTTATGAAACCTGTAGGGGTGGTGCCTTGATGGAGGAAGTATATCACTGGGGACAGGCTTTGAGAGTTTATAGTCTGGTCCTACTTCCTGTTCTTTCCCTGCTTCCTGTTTCCTGACTGCCAGGCTGGCCTTATTCTCCTGCTGCTGTGTCTTCCCTGCCTTAATGGACTATATCCTCTCAGGATCTGTAAGGGAAAAGAAACCCATTCTCCCAAAGTTGCTTTTGTTGGGGTATTCTATCATAGCAATAGAAAAGTGTCTAATGTATGTGTATTTGTTTCTCCTTAGTATGTACCTAAGAGTGGAATTTCTGGGTCATATAAAACTTTTTGATGAACTGCCAAACCAATTTCCCTACAGCTGCACCATCTCACATTTCCACCAGTGACAGAGGATTCTGGTTCATCAGTGTGCTCAGCTGTGGGTCTGTTTTATAGCCATTCTCATGAGCATGAAATGGCATATTATACTGTAAATTGTATCATTATTTGCAAGTATTTTATTTTGTTGTTGGTGGTGGTGGTGTGGTGGTTTGTTGTTGTTGTTGTTTGTTTTTTGAGATACAGTCTTCCTGTAGCCCGTTTGACTGGAATTCATTATGTAGACCAGGCCGACCTTGATCTTACAGAGATCTGCCTGCCTCTGCCTCCCAAGTGCTAGGACTAAAGGTGTATACCACCACACCTCCACTATTTTGAATGTTTTTAATTTTATTTATTATTTATACTTTTTGTGTATGAGTGTATTGCCTGCATGCATGTAAGTATACCCATGTTGTGCAATGCCTACAGAGGTCAGAAGAAGGTAACAGATTCCCCTGGAACTAGAGTTCTGGACGGTTGTTAGTCACCATGTGGGTGCTGGGAATTGAACCCAGGTCCTCTGCAAGAGCAGCCCGTGCTCTTAACTGCTGAGCCTCTCCAGCCCCAACTATTTTGAGTTTTTATATCTATGTTTGAAGGTGAGATTCATCTGAGCATTCTTTTTATCAGCCTTTGTATCAAGGCTGTTGTAACTTTATAAATCAGAGCAGGGAGTTTCCATTCTTTCCTGTGTCCTCCAACTGTCTAAGTAGCATGGAAACAGCTGGGCCTTGTAGGTTTGGTTGACTGAGCCCATCTGGGCCCTTCCATTTTTGGAAGTAGTTATTTGATAACCATTTCAATTTATTCCATACTTAAATGCTGATTCAGGAATTTTCAACTGCTCTTTTACTCAAATCTGGACATTTATTTTCCAAGAAAATAATCCTTACCCAGATTTTCATTTTTTAAGCATAGTTATATATAGTAATCACTAAATATATTAAAAATTTCCATATGTGGCTGTCATGTCTGTAATGTCTACTAATGAACATTGACTCTCATTCTTTGCCCAGATTGGTTTACTTTCTTGACATTTGTGAAAGTGATCATGGTGGCATCTGATGACACTTACGGGATGGTCCTTGAGTGCTGGGCCCTGCACTTAATTAAGTATTGTTAGTACATGCCGGGCGAGGTGGCGCCTGCCTTTAATCCTAGCACTCGGGAGGCAGAGGCAGGCGGATCTTTGAGAGTTCAAGGCCAGCCTGGTCTACAGAGCTAATTCCAGGACAGCTGGGGCTACAGGGAGACCCTGTCTCGAAAAGACCAAAAAAAAAAAAAAAAAGTATTGTTAGTACTCTAATTTTAAAAATCTTTGCCTGGCGTGGTGGTGCATGCCTTTAATCCTAGCACTTGGGAGGCAGAGATAGGCGGATCTCTGTGGGTTCAAGCCCAGCCTGGTCTACAGAGTGAGTTCCAGGACAGCTGGGGCTACAGGGAGACCCTGTCTCAAAAAAGACAAAAAAAAATCTTTACTTCTATGTGCATAGCCAGAAAAAAAAAAAAAAGATAAAAATCTTTACAATTTTGTGGATTGGTATTCTTCCATGCTACAGATGGCTGAGCAGTTAAGACATTGACCTTGTCTGAAGTCACACAGGTACAAAGCCCGGATCTGGAATTCAGATAGAAGCTGTCTGTTTTCAGAGCCAGTGTTCTTACCTGCTTGCTATTTGAGGCTGCTATTTACTTACATTAAAAAAAATTTTTTTTAATTTATTTATTGTGTGTGCATGCATGCATGCCATGGTGTGCTTATAGAGGTCAGAGAACAGTTTGTGGGAGTCAGTTCTCTCCTTTCACCATGGGGGGGGGGTCCTGGAGATTAAACTCAGGTCATCAGGCTTGGTAGCAAGCACCTTTATCCACTGAGCCATCTTGCCAGCCCTGACACTTATTTTTTCTGTAAAATATATTTTATTTTTTTCCTAATTCTCTACTTGTTTTTATCTTTGTTAATTTCTTTTTAAAATAATGCTTTGTGTATTTCAGACATCATTTTTCAGTTCAATTTAGACATAGTCCCTTTTCCCTTTCCCCCACCCCACCTCAGATCATACATTCTGCCATAACTGTCTTGCATCTTTCTCTCAGTCTTTTTTTTTATGTTTAGGAATTCACATTTTCCTCCTTTAATTTTATATTATTCTAAAATATGAGTACATACTTTCCTCCCATATACAGTAATTACAGAGTCTGAAAGTAAGTGCTGGGTGGATTCTAGAGCTGGTTAAGAGATTAGGCATGGGGCTGGAGAGATGGCCTAGCGGTTAAGAGCACCGACTGCTCTTACAGAGGACCGGGGTTCGATCCCCAGCCCCACATGGCGGCCGAGAGCCATCTAAAACTCCAATTCCAGGAGAACTCCAGCTCCAGGGGAATCCGAGACCCTCTTCTGACCTCCGCGGCGTTGCACGACACGGGTGCACAGACTTGCATGCAGGCAGTACATTCATACACATACAGAAATAAATAAAATAAATAAAAAATAAATAAATAAAAAAATAAAAATAAAGAGATTAGGCTTTTGGTGATCCTGCTAATAGTTTAATGTCTAGTGCAATTAATGTTATTTTCTTATTCCTATTTATCAACAAATCATAAAGCAAATACTTTTCTTCTCTAGTGTGACTTTGACTCCTTACTTTACATTATGTATGATTCTCATTTTCACCATTTTTACAGTGATGTTGCCATTGTAATTTTGATTTTTTTTACTTCCATGGCTTAGGTCTTTAACAAAATATTTGAAAAGTAATAGTCCTGTTGAAAACGATATTTCCCTAAAGCTTATTTATTTATTTATATTTGGTGTATGAGAATTTTGCCTGAATATAAGTGCACCTGTGGATGCAATGTCTGAAGAGGCCACGAGAGGGCGTCAGATCCTCAGAAACTAAAGTTGTGGACAGTTGTTACCTGGCCATGGGGTGTTGGTAATTGAACCCTGGTCCTCTGCAAGAGCAGCCAGTGCTCTTAACCTCTGAGCCATCTCTCTGGCCCTTTCCTTTTGAGATAAGGTCTCAGAGTGTAGCCTAGGCTGACTTTGAACTCTCAATCCTCCTGCCTCAGCAGGGATTATAGCTCTGAGCTACCACATCTGGCTCCAGTTAATTTTGTTGCAGCAATTTATTTTATTGTTTCATTTTTGTTTCTGAGGAATTGAAGTTTGAACACATGGCCTAACATATGCTAGGCAAGCACTGTACCATTGAGTTAGATCCCTAGCCACTTTTTACTTTTTATTTTGAGACAGGGTCTCACTCAGTTGCCCAGTAAGCTTTGAATTTGTGAGCCTTTAGGCATCTTGTGTGTGTGTAAGATTACCTTGTCAGGGTTCTATGGGACCCGAAGAGCTCTATTTAGTGTAGCAGTTCAATTTGTTAATTCAGTCAGTCTTACTATGATCGTGGTTTTTTTTTTTTTTTTTTTTTTTTTACAGGGTCTCCTTATAGCACCAGCTAATAATCAACTCCCTATGTAGAACAAGCAGGCCTTGAAGTAACAGAGATCTAGCTGCCTCTGCCTCCAGAGCAATGGGGTTAAAGGTATGTGCCACCATGCGGCAATTGTGTTCTTTAGATCATTATAATGTTTTTTTTTTTTGTTTTGTTTTTTTTTTTGGCCAGTCCCAAACCAAAATGCTTTTAATAGAAGTTTAACATAGAGCTCTCCATATTTGACAAGTTAACCGACAGAGTCATCTGATGTTAGAAAAATCTAGAGCTGTGCAAAAGCCTATCACACAAAGTCAAAGCAGGGTCACAAAATAGCACCCAGAAGGGAGAGTTCAAAGTAGAATGCATTCTGTACAAAGCTGGGTGTGGGTGCTGGGACTGAGCACTAGGACTCACGCATGCATACATGCATGTGCTGCACCACCGAGCTTCACCAGGTCAAAGCTGGTTATTGCCTGCCCACACCACCAAAGTGTACTTTGTTCATAACTTCAGTGGAGCCTCCTAACTAAGGAGTTAGTTGAGCAGATCATCCCTCAGCTTCTTTCAGTGCTCTCATTCTGTGATCATGGTTCTGGGGTTCATTATTAAGTGGTTCCAGGGCTATAGTGAACAAAATAAGGATCAGAAGCAAAGAAAAGGATGATTCCCAGGCTGAGGCTGGAGCAGTTTGAGCTGACAGCTTGGTCTGAGTTCATTGCTCTGGCTCCTCCCTGTCTTTACATGAGCATCTGCCCCCTTGCCTTTTGGCCTGGCACAGGATAGTTGCTGAAATAGAAGTTAGTCTGCAAGGACAAGATGGTGAAGCCACTAGGACTCACTATCATGGGGTGCCAACCTCCTGGAATGAAATATGACCCCAAATGGCTTGGCTTGGCTGGGTAAGTGAGTGACACTACCCCCCCCCCCCCAGCTCTCTCAGCTATAGAAGAGCTTGGCCATGGACAGCTTCCTGCAGAACCGGAAAATCCCATGCCTGCCTCTGTTTCTCCTTACTGTTCTGCCAAAGGGTGATTAATTCATGGAAGGAAAGATGGCTGCTAAAGAGAGGTGTGTTTCACAGAATACCACAAGCATGAAAAAGGCTGAGAACTAATGAGCTAAGTATCTAATTGAAGAAATTAAGGGGGAAAAAATGTAACAGAATAAGCCAGAAAAATAAGAAAAAGGAAAGGAGGACGGAAAAGGAAGAGATAAAAATAAGAGCAGAAGTCAATGAACTAGAAAACAAATATTCAACAGAGACGCTCAAGCAAAGCCAAAAGAGGGAGGTTTGGAAAGACTGACAGAGGTAAACAAGGGCCTGGGAAGATTGGTCCAAGGAAATAAAAAGAGACAAACAAACAGCATTCAGAATAAAACAAGATGCAAGTAGAGATCTGGCACAGAATTATTTTCTAAAGGGTATGGGTTAAGCTTGGTAGAATGCTTGCTTCACTTCCACAAGGCCTGGATTCAATTCCCAGAACTCCCCCTTTAAAAAAAAATGAGATTGGGCTGGAGAGATGGCCTAGCGGTTAAGAGCGCTGACTGCTCTTGCAGAGGACCCAGGTTCGATCCCCAGCACCCACATGACAGCTGAGAACTGTCTTTAACCCCAGTTCCAGGGGAATCCGACGCCCTCTTCTGACCTCTGCGGCATTGCACGACACGGTTGCACAAACCTACATGCAGACAGTACATTCATACACATAAAAATAAATAAATAAAATTAAAAAATATTTAAAAAAATGAGATAATATAATCCAGGTGCAGTGGTGTATACCTTTAATCCCAGCATTTGGAAGGCAGAGGCAGGTGGATCTCTGTGAGTTCAAGGCCAGCCTTGTCTACATAGCAAGTGGCAGGACAGCTGGGGTTACAGGAAGACCCTGTCTCAAAAAGACGAAAAAAAAAAAAAAAGAGAGAGAGATAATATGAACAACATCATGCTAATCATTTTGGGGGGTCCCTTTTTTTGAGACAAGGTCTCCCTGTAGCCCTAGCTGTCCTGGAATTCTGGGGCTTGATATGCAGACCAGGCTGGCCTTGAACTCACAGAGATCTGCCCACCTCTGCCTCCTGAGTTCTGGGAAGATTTTTATTTATTTATTTATTTATTTATTTTTAAAATTTTATTTATTTTTTATGTGTATGAATGTACTCTCTGCATGTAGGTTTGTGCACCTGTGTTGTGCAATGCCGCGGGAGGTCAGAAGAGGGTGTCGGATTCCCCTGGAACTGGAGTTAAAGACGGTTCTCAGCCACCGTGTGGGTGCTGGGGATTGAACCTGGGTCCTCTGCAAGAGCAGTCAGCACTCTTAACTGCTAGGCCATCTCTCCAGCCCCAATTTTATTTATTTTTACTTTAATGAGTGAACTAAGGGTCATCAGATCTAAGTTAGAAGATGGCTGGAGGGATGGAAGTGAGGGATGTGAAAGTCGAAGCTCAACGCCATGTTTCGTGTGCTAGGGAAGCAGATGCCAGCCCTCTCCAGACATCCAGGAACTCAGTGATACCATCCACCTCAGCTCCCAGGGCCCTCTCCTCAGAGAGGGAGATAATGAATCTTCTCTTAAGTGCTGTTTCAGCCTGCCAAAGAGCCACCCAGGCACCCTGGCCTGGCCGCTGGGCAAAGGTGCATCTTGGGAAAGGTGGGCTTTTGGCTGGGTTAAGATGGGGCAGTGGTCCTGGAAAGGGTGGAGAGAGCACCATGGGGGCCCCAGGAAGTGGCCTGGCCTCAGAGCTTTCTCATAGGCTGTGCTTGGCAGGCTGCTTAAAGTTATACCAGCTTTCAAACAAAAAGGAACCTGTGTTGGAGCTCTAGGCTGTCCACTCTGACTTTGGTCCGTTTCATCAGAGGTGGATTGGAGCTAGCATGGGGTGGTGATGGTAGTGGTGGTGGGGCTGCACACTCTGACTGCAGAACTTGGACTGCAGGTCTGACGTGGTGGTCCTTGAGCCTGCCCTTAGTTCCAACCCCTCTCTGCTTTGCAGAATGGGGGTGTTTGTGCAGGGGGTGACTTTCTTAATGGATTATTTTTTCCCCTAGATTTATCGAAATATAACTGACAACACTACATAGGTTTACTATATGCTACAAGACATTTTGGCAAGCATACACATTTTGCCCCATGTATCTGTGGACTCTGAATCTAAACATCATCCAACTGAGGACTGGAAATGGTGGAAGGAATGTATCGAGCATGTAGAAGCTTTGTCACTGTCCCCTAAAGGAGATAGGCTATCAGATTTTTATATTTAGCATTTATATTGTATTGGGTATTAAATAAAATCTAGAAAGGATTCAAAGTAATGCAGGATATGTATAGGATCTCTACAAACACTCTGTCACCCTACATATCTGTTTCGTGGGACCTAAATATCTGTTTGGTACCTAAGAGGATCACAAGGGCCAGTTCCCCAGGAATCCTGAGGAGACACTGTAGTTTGTTTCTTATTTTCCCAGCTTTACTGAGGTATAATTGACATATACATTTGAGATATACAAAATGATAATTTTGATATACAAATGCATTGTGGAATGATCATTACCACAACCAAGCTAATTAACGTATCTATTATCTTACATAGTTATTTTTATGTGTGGTAAGTTTTCAAGTATTTATATATATATATATATATATATTTTAAATATTTATTTATTTATTTTTTATGTGTATGTATGTACTGTCTGCATGTAGGTTTGTGCACCCGGGTCGTGCAATGCCGCGGAGGTCAGAAGAGGGTCTCGGATTCCTCTGGAACTGGAGTTCTCCTGAAATTGGAGTTACAGACGGTTCTCAGCTGCCATGTGGGTGCTGGGGACTGAACCCGGGTCCTCTGCAAGAGCGGTCAGCGCTCTTAACCGCTAGGCCATCCCTCCAGCCCTTTATATATATTTTTATATATATATTGTCATTTCTACAAACTCAGGCCTCTTGCTGGACAAGTGCTGTACTACTGAGCTACATTGTTAGCTCTCTGAATGTTTTTAATTTTAAAATAAGGCAAAATAGGCAGTTAACATTTTTCAGCATTTGAACAGTTCTTTGGTTCATGGTTTTTGTTCGTTCGTTTGTTTGTAGACAGAATCTGCTTGTAATTCCAGCTGGCGTGGAACTTCCTATGATTGTGGAGATTTGCCTGTCTCTGCCTCCCAAGTGCTAGACTAGGTGTGTCTCACTATGCTAGGCAAGTCCATTTTTTTGGGGGGGGTCTTTTCGAGAGAGGGTCTCCCTGTAGCCCCAGCTGGCCTGGAACTTACTCTGTAGACCAGGCTGGCCTTGAACTCACAAAGATCCGCCTGCCTCTGCTTCCCAAGTGCTAGGGTTAAAAGCATGCACCACCATGCCCGGCTCAAGTCCATGTTTTTGAAGGACTAGAAGTTTGGCAGATTTCCCAACAGGCAGAGAAAGGGCCACACTGATAAGTAACAAAGATGTCAAACTTCTAGCTTCTTCCTTACATGAGATAAACTGGTCCAGACTAGTTTAAATAAAAGCTTGATGCTGTAAACCTATCATCCCACTCTTTTAAGATGACCAATCCAAAATTAAGGGAGGGCGACCAAGACTGCTTAAAAGACCCAGGCCCTCCTGGGAGTTTGGATTTTGATTTCTGAGCCCCCCCCCCCACTTGTAGAGTCTTTCTCCTTTGGAGTGTGTGTATATGGTGTTTCTTTACTCTTAATAAAGTTTGTTGTCTGCTGTGCCTGAGATTCTCCCAGCCTTTTAGCTCTTTAATTGGTGGAGGAAATGAACCCAATTGAGATGCCTAGACATACCTTTTCACATACCTTTTCTGGGCATTTTCATATACCCTTCTCCAAGACCAGCCCTGTTTCTTCTGGCCCCTGGAGGTAAGGGAGAGAATAAGTTCTTTTCCAACACTCAGATATACAGATACATATTTGTATAGCCAGGTCTGGGGGATGGGGGTTACTGGCTGTAGCACTTCTGAAATGCTTTCCATCCTGAATGTGTTCCCCATGTCCTAGAGGATATGGATACCCTCAAGGACACAGCCTGGGTTTTTGTCCTTGGGTCCTCAGAGCCTTGATGGATGCCGGTATATCACAGATGCTTGGTACATATAGCGGAGGCAAATACAGAACTGGAACCCCTGGGTAGCATGGTTGGAGAATGCTTACCAGAAATCAAAGCAATGAAATAACCATATGTACAAAGAGCCGACAAATGGTTTATGGAGTTAGGGTTTTGTGATTGAAAGGGGAGTGTTGTGTCTCTTTTAGCAGAAGGCTCATGGAGGAGGTCTGTCTTGCTGTAATGCCTTATTGCAGGCAGGTGTGTCCATATTTATCACTCAGGGGCAAGTTGTTTAAGCTGCAGAAATGTCTTTCCCAAGGATTGGGTGGCCTCATGTTAGCTTGGCAGGGATCCCATTGGGTGCCTGGCTACTGATGTTTTAGGCTGTGTGTAGGAAACGATAGACTGAAAAAGGAGACATGCTAGTGTGTTGGACAGTAAATGGGATAGTGTCTTCCAGAAAAGGACGTAGGTACAGTGTTAGCCTTTCCAGAGCTATGGTTTTTTTTTTTGGTCTGACTGTAGACGGATGTCAGCAGCAGGGCGATCGTCTACAGCAATGGGACAGCAGAGTGGATTCCTGAATAGCTGAGCTGTCTTCCGGGGCCATCAGTCACTTAAGCCTTTCCACAACACGAAGCCCAAGAGCCCATGTTGTGACTAGCTGCCTGCCCAGGTTTGCCTGACCCACCTAATGGGGGAAATGACCTCTGATTTCTCATTGATTAGAAGTAGAGAGAGAGGGGAACAGTGTGAAAGAAGAATTAATCTCTGTGTTTGTTCTGATTGGAGATTCATCTTGCCTCATCTTTCTTTGGAATGAAAAAGTTTCCCCACGTTTATCAAAAGGTGTCCTTAGGAGGCAGAGAAGAGAAGCGAGAGGGGCAATTTTTACCAGAACAGGAGGCAGAGAAAGAGAATATATGCTAAATATCTGAAATGAGGAGGCAGCTTGAGTTGGAGCAGTTTGAGTTTGGCCAGCAAGGATGGTGACCATGCCAAGTGGCAGGGGATGGAGGGGATGGGTTCTGCCTCTGCATCTCTGCTGAGCCCAGTCCTTCAGGACACCAGCCTCCAGCCAGGCTGCACAGCGAGGGCTTTGAGATGCTAATGGATTTTTAGGAATGCTAATGGAGCGTTATTATTATTATTGCCACGAAGGGGCTAAATGAGGGCAGAAAGGAATTTTAGTTTGCAGTTCTTTTGGGGAGGGCCAGACAATGGTGGTTTAAGTGGACAGTGTAGAAAGAGGAATGGGCACCCATGCCAGCTTGGCAGCATCCTGGTGGGGTTAAATGGTTACCTGGGCAGCTCAGTCTGCTAGGGTTCAGGTCCTGCAGGCAAGGGCAGACAGTTGATTTGAGGACCATTACTGGCGCCCATGCGATCTGAGGCTCTTCTGCTCCCTGCATTCATTCATGTATATTCATTCATGCACAGTCATTCACTTATTTGTTCACCATTCATTTGCTGTCTCAATCATTCTCCCACTCAGTTATTGAACAGAGTTATATCCAGAAGAGTTCCACAAGGGACAAGTAGGGTCTCCATTCTCATGGAACTGATGCTCATGGAGAAGAGAGATATAAAATAAGGTATGATGTAGGGGCTGGACAAATGGCTCAGTGCTTAAGAGCGCTGGCTGCTCTTGTAAAAGACCAGGGTTCCTAGCACCCACGTAGCAGCTAATAGCAGTCTGTAACTCCAGTCCCAGTGTGTCTGATGCCCCCTTCTGGCCTCTGTAGGCATTGCATGCACTTGGTCTGCTTACATACGTATATGCAGGCAAAATGTACATACACATAAAATAAATATAAATTTAGAAAAAGAAGGAACGAAGGGAACCTCTATTGGGTAGTGGTCTGACAGTGGCTTAGACTAGATACAGAAGTGGACTGATCCACGAGGCACCATTTGAGCAGAAACCTGAAAGACAAGCCAGCCTGTAGAGATTGGAGATAAGACCATGCTAAGCCAGGAGAACATGTATGGTAATCCAGAGGTGGGAAAGAGCTTGCTAGCTCTGAGGAACAGAAGGTGAGGAGGAAGGGAGAGGATATGAGGGCTGCCATCTTGTCAGCATCAGGAGGAGTAAAGGTTTCATTCTGAGGACTGCAGAAAACTATGGAGGTTTTCACGTCAGATGTTGGTGGGCGTGGTCATTAGCCCAGGTGTTTGGGAGTATGCTTGTGGTACTGGAGTGTGACATGTGCGCATTTGACCCAGCTTGGTCAGGCTGTGCTCCAGGTCTACAAATGGGGTCTCACCCTGTGAGATGTGTTGAGGACAGAGGGCCCAGAGCCCACAGAGGAAACTTGGCTTCAAGGGAGGACAGCCTTTTGCTGAAAGAGAAAGAGTGCTCACACCCATGGTGGCTGGTTGCGGCCCCAGGCCTCTCTTTCCTCTGGGTGTGTTCATACCCACCCTGTAGCCCCAGGCCTCTCCTTCCTCTGGGTGTGTTCATACCCACCCTGCAGCCCCAGGCCTCTCCTTCCTCTGGGTGTGTTCATACCCACCCTGCAGCCCCAGGCCTCTCCTTCCTCTGGGTGTGTTCATACCCACCCTGCAGCCCCGGGCCTCTCCTTTCTCTGGGTATGTTCATACCCACCCTGCAGCCCCAGGCCTCTCCTTCCTCTGGGTGTGTTTACACTTAGGCAGGATGGCTACAGCCCCATGCTTTTCCTTTCTCACAATGCATTCATATCCTTGAAGCCTGTTTCATCAAATCTCTCCCTACAGGACACCTCTTTTGGGTTAGATAGCCCAAGATAAATTGTTATTAGGCTCTGGAACTGCAACATTCCAACCTCTCCACATCAGGAAATTCTAATGAGCCAATCAGCCTGTGTAGACATGGCTTCTGTCTAAGAACTCTCCTTCACACTTCCTCTTCTTGGCTGAGCATCACATTTTGTGCACAGATGGGCTATGTATTATTTGTTTAATATTTTGATGTAATGGCCCTCATAGCTAGGAAGGCTCATTCTTAGGATGTGATGCAGATGAGGCTGGGTTGTAGGCAGGGCAGACTTCAGGAGAAGCTCTTGGATCACATTGAAATCAGAAGCAATCAGGATCTGGATGTGACTATCTTCCTTTCATCCTCTGTATCCAACATAACATTTACATTTGACATAAATAGAATTATTATACTTGCAATTTTTAAATTTTTATTTATTTATTTATGTGTATGAATGTACTGTCTGCACGTAGGCTTGTGCACCCGTGTCGTGCAATGGCCGCGGAGGTCAGAAGAGGGTCTCGGATTCCCCTGGAACTGGAGTTCTCCTGGAATTGGAGTTACAGATGGTTCTCAGCCGCCATGTGGGTGCTGGGAATTGAACCCGGGTCCTCTGCAAGAGCAGTCAGTGCTCTTAACTGCTAGGCTATCTCTCCAGCCCCCTATACTTGCAATTTAATCAAGAACTCAGTCTGGCCTAATGAAGTTCACTAATGAAAGTAACAGGTGAGGTAAGTAGGCATGCAACGAACCCATCAAAAAGCCTCTGCATATTTCACAAGAGTCTTTCATCAGACTGATTTCTCTCCTGTTCTACAGTCTTCTACTTTATGGAACATTTTATTTGTTGTTTGAAATACTTGAAATAGTTCATTATCTTTAATTCTAGTTTTTCTTCTGGGAAGTTTGATTCCATACCTATCCCTACATGTGAAGTGGCTAGCTTCTCATTCTTGAAAATATAGATTTTCCAGAGCTAAAGTATTGTAACTCTTATTTGTGGGTAACAACTTGATCTGCCCTATTATTTGTTATTGAACCAGATTCCAGTTTGGAGGAGTAAATGGACAGTTACATTACAGAAAAAATCAGTATATAATATGATTTTTGAATTCCTCCCCAACAGAATCAACCTTTTCCCATGTACCAAATGTTATTTATAACAGTGGGAAATGAGGCTAGACCTGTGAGAAGTCAGGATTCCATATGTTCTATAGTATAACCCAGTCTTATTTCTCATTCCACAGTCAGAGAGGGAAATGGGGCTCCAGTTGGAGTCATTTTGTAATACTGACTGACAATTGGCTTCCCATCGGCAGAGCATTTTTTTTTTCCCAACTCCAGCTGACTCTATTGTACAGAATTTTTTTTTTTTTTTGGTATTTTCCAGACAGGATCTCCCTTTAAGTACCAACTGGCCTGGAGCTCACTCTGTAGACCAGGCTAAGATTCATTTAATCAGGGAACATAGGTTCTAAAAGTATATCGCCTTAAATCACAAACTCTATTATTTTCTGTAATTGAAAGTTTTCATAAAAATTCTGTAGATCCAGCTGGGTATGGTGGCACACACCTTTAGTCCCAGCACTCCGGAGGCAGAGGCAGGTGGATTTCTGAGTTCAAGGCCACCCTGTCTCAAAAGACAAATAAATAAAATAAAATAAAATAAATTCCACAGATCATTGGCCCTAACTTCTGCACTAAGAAGTGTTGGCCAGTGTTTCATAGCTACCTCAAACTCCACCTGTATTGTCAGTAATCCTTGTTGAATTAAAGTACAGGCTCTTTTCCACCTCTGAGTTTGGGTTTTTAATCCATTTTTGGTGTTTTTAATTTTTTAATGTTTTAATTTTTGGTGTTTTTAATCCATTTTTGTAATGCCTCATTTTCCTTTTAAACATTTCCCATCCTTTTTCCTGTTCTTGAAATAGCATCTTCTCTATAAGTCCCATTTTGAAAAGTGAATCTTTTTCTGAGGAATATCCTTTTTCATTTGCAGTTAATTCAGCTTGTCCTAGAATTCCTAGTCCAGCACCTGTATTTTCAGTAAGGTCTCTTGTATTTGGCACCTGGCCAATTTTTATCAGTCCACCATAAATGCTGTTGTGCTTGGAGACTAATAGCTTTTGTACAGTTTGGATAAAAAGAGGCAACCCTGCCAGGCGTGGTGGCGCGCGCCTTTAATCCCAGTACTTGGGAGGCAGAGGCAGACGGATCATTGTGAGTTCAAGGCCAGCTTTGGTCTACATAGTGAGTTCCAGGACAGCTGGACCCTGTCTCAAAATGACAAAAAAAAAAAAA
>VZQC01001522.1:2961203-3011271 GCA_009823505.1 Rhizomys pruinosus | reverse complement strand
GTGTGTTCATACCCACCCTGCAGCCCCAGGCCTCTCCTTCCTCTGGGTGTGTTCATACCCACCCTGCAGCCCCAGGCCTCTCCTTCCTCTGGGTGTGTTCATACCCACCCTGCAGCCCCAGGCCTCTCCTTCCTCTGGGTGTGTTCATACCCACCCTGCAGCCCCGGGCCTCTCCTTTCTCTGGGTATGTTCATACCCACCCTGCAGCCCCAGGCCTCTCCTTCCTCTGGGTGTGTTTACACTTAGGCAGGATGGCTACAGCCCCATGCTTTTCCTTTCTCACAATGCATTCATATCCTTGAAGCCTGTTTCATCAAATCTCTCCCTACAGGACACCTCTTTTGGGTTAGATAGCCCAAGATAAATTGTTATTAGGCTCTGGAACTGCAACATTCCAACCTCTCCACATCAGGAAATTCTAATGAGCCAATCAGCCTGTGTAGACATGGCTTCTGTCTAAGAACTCTCCTTCACACTTCCTCTTCTTGGCTGAGCATCACATTTTGTGCACAGATGGGCTATGTATTATTTGTTTAATATTTTGATGTAATGGCCCTCATAGCTAGGAAGGCTCATTCTTAGGATGTGATGCAGATGAGGCTGGGTTGTAGGCAGGGCAGACTTCAGGAGAAGCTCTTGGATCACATTGAAATCAGAAGCAATCAGGATCTGGATGTGACTATCTTCCTTTCATCCTCTGTATCCAACATAACATTTACATTTGACATAAATAGAATTATTATACTTGCAATTTTTAAATTTTTATTTATTTATTTATGTGTATGAATGTACTGTCTGCACGTAGGCTTGTGCACCCGTGTCGTGCAATGGCCGCGGAGGTCAGAAGAGGGTCTCGGATTCCCCTGGAACTGGAGTTCTCCTGGAATTGGAGTTACAGATGGTTCTCAGCCGCCATGTGGGTGCTGGGAATTGAACCCGGGTCCTCTGCAAGAGCAGTCAGTGCTCTTAACTGCTAGGCTATCTCTCCAGCCCCCTATACTTGCAATTTAATCAAGAACTCAGTCTGGCCTAATGAAGTTCACTAATGAAAGTAACAGGTGAGGTAAGTAGGCATGCAACGAACCCATCAAAAAGCCTCTGCATATTTCACAAGAGTCTTTCATCAGACTGATTTCTCTCCTGTTCTACAGTCTTCTACTTTATGGAACATTTTATTTGTTGTTTGAAATACTTGAAATAGTTCATTATCTTTAATTCTAGTTTTTCTTCTGGGAAGTTTGATTCCATACCTATCCCTACATGTGAAGTGGCTAGCTTCTCATTCTTGAAAATATAGATTTTCCAGAGCTAAAGTATTGTAACTCTTATTTGTGGGTAACAACTTGATCTGCCCTATTATTTGTTATTGAACCAGATTCCAGTTTGGAGGAGTAAATGGACAGTTACATTACAGAAAAAATCAGTATATAATATGATTTTTGAATTCCTCCCCAACAGAATCAACCTTTTCCCATGTACCAAATGTTATTTATAACAGTGGGAAATGAGGCTAGACCTGTGAGAAGTCAGGATTCCATATGTTCTATAGTATAACCCAGTCTTATTTCTCATTCCACAGTCAGAGAGGGAAATGGGGCTCCAGTTGGAGTCATTTTGTAATACTGACTGACAATTGGCTTCCCATCGGCAGAGCATTTTTTTTTTCCCAACTCCAGCTGACTCTATTGTACAGAATTTTTTTTTTTTTTTGGTATTTTCCAGACAGGATCTCCCTTTAAGTACCAACTGGCCTGGAGCTCACTCTGTAGACCAGGCTAAGATTCATTTAATCAGGGAACATAGGTTCTAAAAGTATATCGCCTTAAATCACAAACTCTATTATTTTCTGTAATTGAAAGTTTTCATAAAAATTCTGTAGATCCAGCTGGGTATGGTGGCACACACCTTTAGTCCCAGCACTCCGGAGGCAGAGGCAGGTGGATTTCTGAGTTCAAGGCCACCCTGTCTCAAAAGACAAATAAATAAAATAAAATAAAATAAATTCCACAGATCATTGGCCCTAACTTCTGCACTAAGAAGTGTTGGCCAGTGTTTCATAGCTACCTCAAACTCCACCTGTATTGTCAGTAATCCTTGTTGAATTAAAGTACAGGCTCTTTTCCACCTCTGAGTTTGGGTTTTTAATCCATTTTTGGTGTTTTTAATTTTTTAATGTTTTAATTTTTGGTGTTTTTAATCCATTTTTGTAATGCCTCATTTTCCTTTTAAACATTTCCCATCCTTTTTCCTGTTCTTGAAATAGCATCTTCTCTATAAGTCCCATTTTGAAAAGTGAATCTTTTTCTGAGGAATATCCTTTTTCATTTGCAGTTAATTCAGCTTGTCCTAGAATTCCTAGTCCAGCACCTGTATTTTCAGTAAGGTCTCTTGTATTTGGCACCTGGCCAATTTTTATCAGTCCACCATAAATGCTGTTGTGCTTGGAGACTAATAGCTTTTGTACAGTTTGGATAAAAAGAGGCAACCCTGCCAGGCGTGGTGGCGCGCGCCTTTAATCCCAGTACTTGGGAGGCAGAGGCAGACGGATCATTGTGAGTTCAAGGCCAGCTTTGGTCTACATAGTGAGTTCCANAAAAAAAAAAAAAAAAAAAAAAAAAAAAAAAAAAAAAAAGAGGCAACCACAAATCATTGAATATCCCATGAGTCAATAAGTTAGACTTCTATTCCAAGGTAGACAGAAGTCTGAGTATGCCATAGTATCTCCCAGAGCCTTCCAGCCTGTTAGAAGTATTTACATCATCAGGAATTTGGTGGGCTTTTTGTTTGTTTGTTTTGTTTTGAAGTCACTATGTATGTGGACCAGGTTGGCCTTGATCTGAGATCTACCTGCCTCTGCCTACCAAGGGCTAGGATTAAAAGTGAGCACCACTATGCCCAGCATCATCAGGAATTTGGGGCCACCATGTTACTCCTATGAATTGGAGTTCATGTGACTGGTGAATATTGTTATGTCCCATACTGTGAGGTATCCGGCCACATTTATAGGGCTGATGATCATTAGAGCAGGTTATAACGAGACAGGAAACATAGGCAGCTGCACTAGCTTAACCATTATATCCAGGAATCTGCTGTAGCTTGTCATCTCCAATATCCATGGCAACCCAGTAATCTAATTGGTTGGACCCAGTTAGAATTCTTCCTTTTTCCTTTTTCTTTTTTTGTCTTTTCGAGACAGGGTCTCCCTGTAGCCCCAGCTGTCCTGGAACTCATTATGTAGACCAAGCTGGCCTTGAACTCACAAAGATCCGCCTACCTCTGCCTCCCCGAGTGCTGGAATTACAGGCGTGAACCACTAAGCCCGGCTCCTTTTTCCTTAATGGGAAAAAATTCTATTGCTTTGGATATCAGAGCTATAGCTGTAAATTACAGATAGCCTCAAAAGGGAGTTCCCATAGACAGATTTAAATTAGGACTCTGCCAGTCTAAAACCTGAAATTTTCTTTATCCAAATTAGACTGAATAATAACGGAATTCTCTCCTGGAAGTAGTGAAAAATTGGAATCTTTCCAAGCATAAAGTTGTGGTTTGAGTAAGATGGGAGTTTTGGGCAAAAAGGCTTAACAGAAACATGGTTACAAAAGCAGATAGCATTGTAAAAGTCTGTTAAGATCAGCATTATATTTATCATATAAGGAGATACTTCTAAAGTAAATTTTGACTTCTCGGAAAATTTCTAAAAGATAATAATACACACACACACACACACACACACACACGCACACACACACAACTTAGGGTTTTAGTTCATTTACTTAGATTTCTTGATTGACAATGCCATCAAAGGTATCATTTAGCCTTTCTGAAGTCCACATGGATGTTTTCTCAGGAAGAATTGGAGTTCACCTCCTGAAGTTTTGCAGCACAGGAAGTAATTAAAAGTACCTGGTAAGCCCCTTTCCAGTGAGGCTGGAGGGAGTCCTTAAAGTAGTCTTTTCCAGGGCTGGAGAGATGGCCTAGCGGTTAAGAGCGCCGACCGCTCTTGCAGAGGACCCGGGTTCGATCCCCAGCACCCACATGGCGGTGGAGAACCGTCTGAAACTCCAATTCCAGGAGAACTCCAGTTCCAGGGGAATCCAAGACCCTCTTCTGACCTTCGCGGCATTGCACGACACGGGTGCACAAACTTGCATGCAGACAGTACATTCACACACATACAGAAATAAATAAAATAAAATAAAAAAAAAGAAAGTCTTAAAAAAATAAAAAAAAGTAGTTTTTTCCAATAGTTTCCTAGTTTTATTAGTTCAGTTTTTCGTCTCCTTGGAGCTCACTGTGGAAAGATTCTACAACCAATTTTGAAATTTTAGTTATCATTTCTGCACAAACCTGTCCTCACTTGCTTTCTGTCTCTGTGATAAAACACTGACCAGAGAACCTTGAAGAGGAAAGGGTTTATTTCAGTGTCTAACAAAGGTCACAATCCATCACTGAGGGAAATCAGGGCAGGAATTCAAGGCAGGAACCTGGAGGCCGGAACCGAAGCAGGGACCGAGGAGCAACATTGCTTACCAGCTTGCTTCTCCTGGCCTGTGTGCAGGCTGCTTTCTTACACTACCCAGGACCACCTGCCTGGAGTGGTGCCACCCACAGTGGGCTGGGTGGTCCCACATCAATCAACAACCCAGAAAATGCCTCACAGACATGGCCGCAGGCCTGTTTCATGGAAGCAGTGCCTCAGCTGAGGTTCCCTCTTCCCAGGTATGTCAAGTTGCAATGGAAGTTGTCCAGCACAGTTCTTTACATTGATGCATAATGTCTCCCTTTAGCACAGGTGGCTCAAATAATCCTTTATCTATTGTCACAGGACACCCAGTGACTATTTCAAAAAGAGATAATTGATGTTTCCCAAAAGGGTAGATCTATATTTAGGAGAACTAATAGGATTGCTTTTGGTCAAGGGAGGCTGAAAGCTTCAGTTAACTTTGAAAATGTTTTTTTTTTTTTGTAGTGCCATTTGTTCATATAACCAATCTAGAAGACTGAGGGCGGTAAGCACAGCAAAAATGTTGCAGATAGATTTAAACATTTGTCTAATAAACTGAGTTCCACAGTCACTATGAAATTAGCAGGGATGCCTCAAGTTTGTGAGGACTTTCCCCCTCACTAAGGCAGTGAAGGGAAAGCTTCAACCCAATGGGAAAACCTGCAAATTAGCATCAAGACATGTTTATATCCTTGTGATAGAGACATTCGGATAAAGTCCAACTTTCAGATTTCAAATGGCCCATTCAGTAAAGGGAATTGTCTTTGTGTCCCGTGAAATGTTTCGGACAAATATATCTTGAGTACACCTTGTGGGCTGTGTTAAAGACGGTTTGCAAAAGTATTATTTACCAAGGAGATCTTTTTTCTGGTGTCCAATGAGTTAAACTGTGCATGCATGTATTCCAGAAGGGCCCATTGTGGACTTAGGGGTTTTATGGGTTGAGACTGCAACCTTTCTACTACCAGTTGTTCTTTTCTTTCGGTGGCGCTGTTGAGCCTGAAGGAAGAGGTCAGAAAGAGTGGGCATGGGCAGGACAGACTCTCTCTGGACACGCAGCTCCATAGAGTGCAGCTTCAGCCCAATTATTACCTTTTGCTTCTTCAGTGTTTGTTTTAAAATGCCCTAGGATTTTAATGATTGCTGATTGTTTGGGAAAATGGGTAGCATCCAGAGGTGCTAAGATTTGTTGACTATTTCAAATAGGTTAGCCAGAAGAAGTGAGAAGCCCTCTTTCTCTCCACAGCATGCCGTAGCTGTGCACCACTCTAAATGCATAGCAGCTCTCTGTATAGAGGTTAGCTGTTTTGTTTTCTGCTAAATGGCATGCTCTAGTTAAGGCTATGAGATCAGATTTAATCCCAAGTAAATGAACACTCTCAATTATATCAAGAGTGGAGGTATATCTTGTCTGAAAATGTCCTTGTTCATCTTGCAAATAAGAACCAATTCTGCATTTGAATAGGTGTTTCCAGTAAAGCTTTCCTAGGGGAAAGAAGTGTATCAGTTATTTGAGTACATCAGTTATTTGACTACAGACATGTCTAAGGGAGTGAAGTAACTAGATTAAAAGAGTTGTAGGGTACTGGGGAAACATTTGGAGGTAAAAGCAGATTATCTCATGAGCAGTTAGAGACTTACTGAATAATGCTGGGTGTGATGGGAATTTAGCAAAAGTTCGGTGGAATAAGACACATAATGGTGAGGGGAGAGCCTGAAGTGGCTTCCTCTTCTGCTGATTTTAGCAGAGCAGCAGTGGACGGGATGGCTGTGATACAGGAGGGTGTCCTTTGGCTCCTGGGTCTAGTTCTAACTGAAGCACCCTAGAGCCTGTGTCTTTCCCCATATTTCTGAGTCAGCATACCCCATGCACTCCCTTTTTATGGATGAAAAAGAAGAAGGGAAGTTTATAGTTTGGGTCAGGGGCTTGGTTTAAAGTTGTCTTGAGGGTCTTAACTGATGCCTCTTCCTCTAGGCCTAGACCTGTTCAAGTTTCTGGGCAAGTAATGAAGTTTGGAATTTAGTTTCAATAATAACCAGTTAGTCCTAGGTATTCCCATACTTGTTTGTTTTGGGGGTAGGAAAATTCCAAAGAGCAGTACAGTCAGGATTTCTGAGCAATCCTGAGGGAGTCACTATATGACTTAGGTATTTAACCTCCTACTGGCAAAGTTGCATTTTGTCTTTTGAAATATTATGACCTTTCTTAGCTAGTTGCTGAAAGTGGAAGATGGTGTCTTTAAGACAGGCATCATATGAGAGCGAGCTCAAGAGCAGATCACCCACATTATTGAATTAAACAGATTCATGAAAAAAAGTGTAACATCTCTAAGTCGGATTTAAGAATCAGAGGAGCAGCAGTTGTGGCTTTGTGCTGCCTTGTGGCCATGGGCCTCAACAAGGGCCACAAGATGACAAAGAATGTGAGCAAGCTGAGGGACAGCCTGTGACATGGGCGCCTCACCGAGCACACCATGTTTGTTCGAGACACAGTCAAGGAGGTGTTCGCTTTGCACCCTACAATGGTGTGCCATGGAGCTGCTGAAGGTGTCCAAGGACAAGTGAGCACTCAAGTTCATAAGAAGAGGGTGGAGACACCATGCCGAGAGGAAGCGGGAGGAGCTGAGCAACAGGCTGGTAGCCCTGAGGAAAGCTGCAGCCAAGAAGGACTGAGCCCAGAGCCCAAATGTCCCCCTAATAAATCTTTTATAGTCCCCCAAAAGAATCTTAGACAAATGTCTGAGACTTTTGGTGTATCCCTGAGGCATCACAGACTATGCATACTGCTGTTCCTCTTATGTGAAGGCAAACAAATTGCTGTTTGCTACAATTGGAATGATAAAAAAAAGTACTATGAAGATTTATTACTGAAAACCAGGCTGTATTGAGAGGAACAGTGGATGACAATGTGTGGAGATGAGGCACTGCTGGATGATAAGCGATGTTTATTTAATTTATGGCCCAGAGGTCTTGTGTAAGTCTCCATTCTCTCTCGTTTGGCTTCTTTATAGATGATATTGGGGTGTTGCAAGGGCTGCTGCAAGGGATTATAAACCCCCTTATTTGGTCTTCTTCTTTTTTTGGTCTTTTCAAGACAGGGTCTCCCTTTAGTCCCAGCTGGCCTGGAGCTCGCTATGTAGACCAAGCTGGCCTTGAACTCACAGAGATCCGCCTGCCTCTCCCTCCCAAGTGCTTCTTTTAAAGGCGTGCGCCACCATGCACGGCTTTGGTATTCTTCTGTGATGCATTGGATTCCCATTAGAGCTGCAGTCCCTCAAAAGGTGTTATTTTATATTTGACAAGAGTTTGCTTTGATCTGTTGTTTTCTCATTCGAGGCAGCTGATCTTATTTCTCTGTCCTATGTTTGTTGAGGATTTTGTCCACCATTCCTCTGATATTGTGTAAAAAAGGTTGTCAGGTTCCTCCTGTGGCAGTTCTTCTGAACCCTTCATAAGCAGCATGGAGAAGATGGGGGTACTGAAAGTTATCAGTGTCCCCTAAGCTTAAGATCACCTCTCCCTTTTGGGTGAAGGAGATGTGAACATTTTGCATTTCTAAAAAAAAATCACTTCCTGGCACACGCCTTTAATCCTAGCACTTGGGAGGCAGAGGCAGGTGGATCTTTGTGAGTTCAAGGCCAGCCTGGTCTACAGAGCGAGTTCCAGGACAGCTGGGGCTACAGGGAGACCCTGTCTCAAAAAGACAAAAAAAAAAAAAAATCACTTCCTAGCTTGGGCATGGTGGTGTGCCCTTTAATCACTTGGGAGGCAGAGAGAGGTAGGCGGATCTCTGTGAGTTCAAAGGCCAGCCTGGTCTATAGAGGGAGCTCCAGGCCAGCTGGGACTAAAGGGAGACCCTGTCTCAAAAAAAAAAAAAAAAAAAAAAAAAAATTCACTTCCTAAGGAACAGATAGAAGCACAATTCACCAGTAGAAAAAAATAAAACCGGGGCTGGAGAGATGGCTTAGCGGTTAAGAGCATGACTGCTCTTGCAGAGGACCTGGGTTCGATTCCCAGCACCCACATGGTAGCTAGGAACCGTCTTTGACTCCAGTTCCAGGGGAATCCGACACTCTCTTCTCACCTCTGCACGACACGGGTGCACCAACCTACATGTAGACAGTACACTCATATACATAAAAAAATAATAAATACATTTTAAAAAGTTAAAAAAAAAAGAAAAGAATAAAACCCTACAGTTTCTCCCAATTGAAATTTTATAGGATTTGTCTTAAAAGCAGTATGGGCAGGTTAGACATTCCCACCATTTGAATTTTATTTTTACTCTAAGGGAGAAAGTTTTTAAACACAGTGGATTTAAAACAGGATAGAGTAGCCCCAGTGTCAACTAGTGCCTTTGTTTCCTCTGGGCTAATAATTATGTCTATTTCTCCTAAGGTGTTAGTAAGGAGAAAAGGAAAACACTCTGGATTCCCACAAGAGCAGCCCTGTTCTAGCCTGGTGTTTCTTTCAAGGTCTGTGGGAGGCCTGCTGTTCTATTTGGAAGAGCACCTATTTCAGCATCTTACACTCCCTTTTGAAATGGTCAGACCTTTCACAATAGTTACAAATTAGTTTGTCCTTTTCAAGATAGAAGGAATTAATAGATCTCTTTGTCTGGGGCTGTTTTAATTATAAACTCATAAATCTGGTAGTGATGCCTTTACAAAAATAGTTCTGGAAAGTTGGTCTGATAAGGTAACAAGGGCATCTGTGGGAAGTGAGGCCCAGGTTTGTGTTATTCTGTCTGACTAAAGTGGCCAACTCCTCTTCTAGCCCTTCCATGAGTGCAGAATTCAGTAAGGCATCACTCCTATGATCTCAGAGTTCTCAGGAGGGATTCCTGAGTGCTGTGTAAATGCCGTTGCAAATCTGACACAGAAGTCAAGCACAGTTTCTCCTGGCCTAATCTTACACTTGTTGTATGTTGGCAATAATTTGTGGGAATAATTTTGTTGTCAAAGCAGAGAGGCGGTTTCCTAACTCACAGCAGGCATTTTTAGCATCATCTATTAAAATCTTCAAGGGGTATCCCTCCATTCTTCTAAGCAAAACCATTCCTTTGCCTTGTATCCTAGCCAATAATTGAATTTATTGGTATAAGTTAGAAAACCTGGTTCATATGTCAATAGTGCCAAGTGAAATTATTTATCAAATCCTAGAGTGTTCTGATACGGTTTAGGGAATGTTATAATCAAATATTTCACCTCACTTAAAAATATTTTATTTATAGCTGGGCGTGGTGGCGCACGCCTTTAATCCTGGCACTCGGGAGGCAGAGGCAGGCGGATCTTTGTGAGTTCAAGGCCAGCCTGGTCTACAGAGTGTGTTCCAGGACAGCTGGGGCTACAGGGAGACCCTGTCTCAAAACAGACCAAAAGAAAAAAAAATTAATTTATTATTATTTGGGGGGGGGGTGTTTCTTTGTAACAGGATCTCCATATAGTCCCAGCTGACCTGGAACTCCATATATAGACCAGGCTGGCCTTGAACCACAGAAGTATATTTGCCTCTGCCTCCTGAGTGCTGGAATTAAAGGCCGTTTTTTAATTTATTTTTTAATCTTATGTGTATGAGTGTAGGTGGCTGCACTTGTGTTGTGCAGTGCCCACGGAGGTCAGAAGAGAGCATCGGATCCCCTGGAACTGGAGTTACAAATGGTTGTTAGCTGCCATATGGGTGCTAGAAATTGAACCTGGGTCTTCTGCAAGAGCAGCCAGTGCTCTTAACCACTGAGCCATCTCTCCAACCTTCAGGTCACTTTTTGTCGGGAGAGTACAAACGCTATCTGGGTCCTCTCTCCCCTGATTTTTTGTTTGTTTGTTTGTTTTTGTTTTGTTTTGTTTTGTTTTGTTTTGTTTTGTTTTGTTTGTTTTGGTCTTTTTGAGACAGGGTCTCTCACTGTAGCCACAGCTGGCCTTGAACTCACAGAGATCTGCCTGCCTCTGCCTCCCGAGTGCTAGGATTAAAGGCGTGCACCACCATGCCTTTAAAATTTTTTTGTTTATTTTTATTTTATGCTTATAAGTGTTTTTCTTGCACATATGTAACTGTACCCATGATATAATGTCCATGGAGGCCAGAAGAGGGCGTCCTTGGATCCCCTGGAATTGATACAGATGGTTGGCCACCATGTGGGTCCTGAGAACCAAACCTGGGTGGCCTGCAAGCGCAGCTAGTGCTCTTAATGGCCAAGCCATAGATTTTATTAATCTCCTGACCTTCAATATATTTCTTTAATTCTGATACTGTTTCCAGAAGTCTCTTATTCACTTCCTGTAAATTAGCAATTTTATCTTTTTTCCTCTTAGATGCTTCTAAATTCCAATTAAAGTCTGCTGCCGTTCATTGCTTTTTGTTTCATTGCCTGTGACTTCCAGTTTTTCATGGAAAAATGTAAAGGCAAATTAACTTTGGCTGGATCTCCCCAGTTTTCCAAATACTTGCAAGTTGAAAGTTTGTAATTACCACACATGAAGCAGGCTAGTGGAGCTGATGACCAGTTACCTCCAGACACTGCCTCCCTTTGGGAGCCCCCTCACCTTTTTTTCCACCAGTCTTTCTATGCTAGCTAGGGGATGATATGTGTTTTGGATTCTCCCACTGGGTCTTAGGGGTTTTCCTGGACATTTAAAGAAATGTGAGGACGCTCAAGACCCTGGGTGATCAAACGGTCATATGTCTTCCTGGACCAGCCAATCAAATTCCTTCTAGCCCAGGAATCGGTGTTTGTTGGGTTTCCCTGTGGGTTGTGACGTGTTGTGGGGCATTCTACCTCCACCCTGTTGAGGTTTGGTTTATCTTTGGTTTCTTTATGATCAAGTGTTCATGAAATTCGTAAGCTAAAGACTGCAAGATTGCCATAAGCAGGCAAAACCACAGGAAAATGCAGAATTAGGTATTGGAAGAGTGTCAGGAGATAAAGGCTGAATGGTAAAAGTCTAAGCACTCTAAACTCAACCAAAACTAAGACTAACCAAACAGAAACAAAATGACTTCAAAAGTCTAAAAGCAAACAAAACTGAAAAGAAACCAAAATGCTTCTGAAGTACATAAAAACAAGTAGTTTAAAGCAAACATGTTCAAAGCAAACACCTGAAAATAAACAAAGTATCTAAACAGATCCTGAAAACCTCAACTCTGAAACCGATGGACTATTGACCGAATCCAGAGAGGTCCAAGGCCCAAGAAAGGACTCACAGGTTTCCTCTGACAGAGACAATGCCAAATGCTGAGCTACGAGGGAGCCCTAGCTCAATCTGGTGCCAATCCAGTTGAATCCTTCAGGGAAAAGTAGATTGTTGTTTGGGGCCCCTCATTGGGCACCAAGAATCGTTCATGAAATTGTTCACACTGCAAAGGAATAAAAGAGATTATTGCCGGGCGTGGTGGCGCACGCCTTTAATCCTAGCACTTGGGAGGCAGAGGCAGGTGGATCTTTGTGAGTTCAAGGCCAGCCTGGTCTACAGAGCGAATTCCAGGACAGCTGGGGCTACGGGGAGACCCTGTCTCGAAAAGATCAAAAAAAAAAAAAAAAAAAAAAGAGATTATTTATTCTAGAGTCAAATATGAATGACCATGGCCCGGGAACACAGATTTAGGTCTTTCCAAATACCATGTTTCAATGAGGTAGCAACTTCAAGAGCTTTTTTTAAATTTTATTTTTATTTTTGTATGTGTTATGAATGTACTGTCTGCATGTAGGTTTGTGCACCCGTGTCTTGCAATGCTGCGTAGGTAAGAAGAGGGTGTCGGATTCCCCTGGAACTGGAGTTAAAGACGGCTCTCAGCCACCATGTTGGTGCTGGGGATTGAACCCGGGTCCTCTGTAAGAGCAGTCAGTGCTCTTAACCGCTAGGCCATCTCTCCAGCCCCCAAGAGCTTTTTATAGTAATGAACGGAGAAAGACATAAATCAAGATACTTCTCAAATGCATTCACGTATATTAGGTGGGTGGGTTATAGCAAAGTGGGAGAATTCTGCTATAACCCTTAGATGCTATGAGATAGCATTGTTAGCCCTTTGATTGGTGGAAACTAGGGGTCCATTCATATATTCCAAAGGATTTTTTTTGTTGTTGTCTTTTTGAGACAGGGTCTCCCTGCAGCCCCAGCTGGCCTGGAACTCACTATGAAGACCAGGCTGGCCTTGATTTCATAGAGATCACCTGTCTCTGCCTCCAAAGTGCTGGGATTAAAGGCATGCACCACCACACCCAGCTCATTCAAAGGAATTTTATCTGTTTGTCGAAGGATATTGGGCCTGATACATGGATGGGCAAGGAAATGACTATTTAAAGGGCTGAAGATAGACCAACTTACATCACCTAGGATGTTGTTTTTTTAAATGTATAGCAGTGTTTGCCTGCACATATGTGCACCACATGTGTGCAATTCTTATGGAGGCCTGAAGAGGGTGTCAGATTCCCTGGAACTGGAGTTAGAGAAGGTTGTTAGCCACTGTGATAGTTACTTTCTATGCCAACTTTTGTGCCAATATCTTTCTTATTGCTGTGATAAAAACATTGACCAGAACCAATTTGTCAAGGAAAGGGTTTATTTGGCTTACAAGCACAGTTCATCATCAAAGCAGGAATTATGTGTGGGAACTTGGAGAACAGATCAGGGAGGAATGCTAAGTGCTGGCTTCCTCCTCTGACCTGTACTCAGCCTGCTTTCTTATATAATACAGGACCACCTCCCCAGGGGTGGCCCTCCCACATTACTCACCAATCAAGAAAATGCCCCACAGACATGGCCACAGACCAGTCCAATGTCCAATGGAGGAAATTCCTCAATTGAGGTTTCCTCTAGTCCAATGTGTCAAGTTGACAACCAAAGCGTTCCAGCACAGCTACCATGTGGGCTGGGAACAGAACCTGGGTCCTTTGTAAGAGCTGTCAGTGCTCTTAACCACTGAGCCATCTCTCCAGCCCCATGACCTAGTTTTTGTCATCACTGAATTTACTATATCAAAAGTACGCAATGGAAGTATTGGCTGAAATGATTTTGTCATTTAATCCTCAGATTTCTGTGCCACTGGTTGACTCCTGGGTCTGTGTGTTAGTCATCCCAGAGTGCTGTCTGGCCTTTCTGGTGATCTGCTTCCCAGGGGTGGTGGTGTGGCTGGGCTGCCTCTTGGCCTCCCTGTTTGCATTGGTTTCGCAGGTATTTTCCACTCTGCAATACCTTAGCTGTGGTTTCTTCCTTGTTTTTATAATGTCTCTGTGGGTTCTTGTTTACCAAACATCTCCATTAAAACATCTGGAGGGGATGGGGCTGGAGAGATGGCCTAGCGGTCAAGAGCACCGACTGCTCTTGCAGAGGACCCGGGTTCGATCCCCAGCACCCACATGGCGGCTGAGAACCGTCTGTGACTCCAATTCCAGGAGAACTCCAGTTCCAGGGGAATCCGAGACCCTCTTCTGACCTCCGCGGCATTGCACGACACGGGTGCACAAACCTGCATGCAGACAGTACATTCATACACATACAAAAAATAAATAAAATTAAAAAAAAACAACAACAACAACAAAAAAACATCTGGAGGTAAGGCCATATTGTTGACCCACGGTGAAGCCTCATTGACCAGCTTCACAACCAGATTTGAGATTGTAAGGAAATATATTTTCCAGAAAGTTACATCAGACTCCATGAAACAGTTTTTTTGTTTTTTTTTTGATGTTGTCCTTAGACTGGAGATGGAACATGGGGTTTTCTGCATGCTGGCCATGTTCTCTACCACTGAGCTATACCTCCAGTCCCTTAAATGCCCACATTTCATCTTTTTTTTTTTTGTATTTTTTTAAATGCTTTTTTAAAAATTTTATTTATTTTTGTATGTGTATGAATGTACTGTCTGCATGTAGGTTTGTGCACCCGTGTCGTGCAATGCCACGGAGGTCAGAAGAGGGTCTCGGATTCCCCTGGAACTGGAGTTCTCCTGGAATTGGTGTTACAGATGGTTCTTAGCCACCATGTGGGTGCTGGGGATCGAACCCGGGTCCTCTGCAAGAGCAGTCGGTGCTCTTAACCACTAGGCTATCTCTCCAGCCCCCTTTTTTGGTATTTTTGAGACAGGGTCTCCCTTTAGTCCCAGCTTCCTGGAGCTCGCTCTGTAGACCAGGCTGGCCTTGAACTCACAGAGATCCACCTGCCTCTGCCTCCCAAGTGCTGGGATTAAAGCCATGCACCATCATGCCCGGTATTAAAGACGGTTTTTAGCCGCCATGTGAGTGCTGGGAATCAAACCTGGGTCCTCTGCAAGAGCAGTCAGTGCTCTTAACTGCTGAACCATCTCTCCAGCCCCCCACATTTCATCTTAATCATTCCTTTGTGAAAACTGTACTTCTTATTTATCTGCCTTCTTACATGGAGTACCTGAGACAGACTCCAGCCTTTTCTCAATGATTCAGAATATCCATACAAATATTAACCATTGTATTATATTGAATGTAGTATATGGAAGTCTGGAGGGCCCTATGTTCTGATCCTAAATGGCCCCAGATAGCCATGTCTAAAGAGTTAAGATTGTATGTTGAATGCCTTTACTTTTCTTATCTATAAAATGAGATAGTTATATCTTTCTGCAGGGTTTTTGTGGGCTACTTAGTTCATGGAAAATACTTTTAAAGTGCCCCTGAAAGATACCTTTAAGGAAAAACTTGAAAAAGGTGGCAGCAGAATAAAGGAGACTGGGTGTTTCCCATTGTGAGTTCTTCACTGGGTATGACCATTCTTTTAAAAATTTTATTTTTATTTTATGTGTATGAGTGTATTGCCTGCATGTATATGTAAGTGTAAGCATGTTGTGCAATGCCTGTGAAGGACAGAGAGGGTGTCAGATTCCCTGGAATTGGAGTTATGGACTGTCATTAGTCACCATGTGGGTGCTGGAATTTGAACACGTCTTCTGCAAGAGCAGTTAGTTGCTCTTAACCTCTAAGCCACCTCTCCAGCCCTGGTATGACCATTTGATTTGGGAGCTGGGTACAGGTATTATAAGGCATCCCTCCCTGCCCCCACCTAGTGTTTGTCTTTGAGGAGTGAAAGAAATCAAACATGAGATTGATGGTACAGCCTTTGAAGAGCCCACACCTTGGAGCCAGATTGCTGGAGTTCATTGTAGATACAATTATGGTTTGTTATGAAGCTTACTGAGATGTAGTTCTGCCCAAAATAACCCTTGGGAAAACAGAACAGGCATGAATTGAGGAACTTGGACATATCCTTAGAAAACTAACATTTTCAAAATATATTATATGCATGTACAAAAATGTCATAATAAAATGACCCAGCAATTCTTTTTTTTTCTATTACTTCTTTATTTTTTTCATTTTTTAACAATAAGTAATAATTTATGAGTACAAGCATCCTTCACGTAAAACCAATTTGCAAGCAGTTGTGCCCAAACCCACACAGCCCAAGGGGGGAGGGGTTGTATGTACAATCAAGTTGATCAAATAAGTGTCCAGTCTGTATTGCTGTAGTTTCACCATTCACCCCAATCGCTGCCTTTACATTCTACCACACCCCCTCTTCTGCAGATTGTTCTCTAGGCTTAGAAAAGGGGCACAGGTGAACGAAAAGCAAAACAGTCTACTTTCTCTGGAGCTGTCGTTTTGGACTCTGGTCAATTCTGGCTGTTTACTTTCATGGGCTGACAGTTTGTCCGGGAATAACCTTTCAATCCTATAATGAAGCACAAGCAATTAGATATATAGGTATTTAAACAGTACTAATTGTTATGGTAGGTTACTTTGGTATAGACATAGATAGTTGGATGGTATGTTAATCTATGAGTTACATTTTTTCTGTAAAATGTGACAGGGGCTTACTGTGGCTTATAACATCTCCTAACCACTAGAGGATGTAAGCTTGTGGCATCAGCCGTGGGTTATTCCTTCAAGGAGAGAGCCAATAGCCAATTAGAGTTGGGATATACAGGCATGTGGCTGCCACTGCTGCACAGTATTTCTAGGCAGGTGAGTTGTAGCTGGTGCTGACAGAGGAGTCTTGCTTGGCTCAAGGAGACCTATATTTGCTTTATTGGTTTAGTGGCTTTTGGTAACACTCTCTGGTATTCCAGAGACCAACTGTACACTTGCAAGTGTGGTCTCAATACATCTTTCCCATGCTTACATCAGGTCTTCGACAGCAGGGCCTTATTGCCTCTCTTCTTGCAGGTATCCCAGTTTACAAGCAAGAAGCATTTACCTTTTTTGGGGGGGGGGCTTGGATCCCCTGGCCAACATCTCCTTGGCAGAATAATCCATTGCTGATATCAGAGCTCTCCTGTATTAATATATTTTGCTTAAATGCACAGCTTAAGGAGACTTTAGTATTGTATTTGGTTCTGAATAAAGAATAATCCTTTTCACAGTTCCTATGTCTATTAGTCAATTAAAGAAGGCAGTTTTACCGGTTTTATAAGCGATTACCTCTATAACAGTTGGCTCCAATTTACAGTTAGAGAACGACCTCATCATCATCATATTCCTCCTTGTTCTATGAAGGAGAGGTAAGAAAGTCTCTCATATTAAAACTTTGCGACACCTAGAAGGTAAGTTTCGTTAGGACTCATTATAAACAGTTGTTACAAGTAGGATCCACAGAGGGGTTTGATGTCTGTAGCAGTCTGAGGCTTTTCTTCCTTTCAATGTTCAGACGGGCCAACCTTTCTGCTGGCACTTCCTGGTACATCCTACACAATGCAAAGCTGTATCTTTTCTTTCTCAGCCATTAAGTTGGTGACATTTTGACTTGTGGGAACATACAAATCTTTTCCTGTAGTTAGTTTTAAGATTTAAATTGCAAAGTTTTTGACAAAAAGGTTTCATATATATCTGTATCCCCCCTTTTTATTTTAGGTTTTTATTTTTTGACCCATGAGTCTCAAAAAGGCAGTTGTAATGCACATACATATAGGCAGGAATCAAGGCGCAGATTTCATCAAATTCACCCAAGCTGTTTTGGGTGACTGTATGTTGTTAACTTGGGAAGCAAACTTAATTCCTTAAGTTAAATCATCCTACAGGTAAAAGAGAATGCTACAAGATGGACCCAGCAATTCTACTTCTAGATTTATACCCCAAAGAACTGAAAACTGGTGAACAAAACTTCCCCAAGAATATCTGTAGTGCCACTATACACAATAGTTAAAAGTGGAAACAGTTCAGCTATGTACCAACAAATGAAAGGAAAAGTATAATGTACCCACCAGCAAAATATCATCCAGCCCTAGCATGGATGATCCCCCAAACACTATTCGTAACAAAGAAGCTGCCACAAAAGGTCAGATAGTACATGAATATTCATGTGACATATCCAGAATAGAGGGAAATGGGTACAGGGTATTCTTTGGGAGTGATGTTTTGGACAGGGATGATGGTTAATGGGAAATTGTGAATATCCTAAATGACACTGAATTGTATGCCTTAAATGGTTATCTTTATGTTATTGTCTTAGTTTGCTTTTATATTGCTGTGACAAAACATTCTGACCAATACCAACATGGGGAGGAAAGGGTCTATTGTCTTACATCTCTTGATCATAGTTCATCACTTAGGGAATCCAAGGTAAGAACTCAAGGCAGGAACCTGGAGGCAGGAGCTGAAGCACAGGGCATGGAGGAATGCTACTTACTGGCTTGTTCATCTGGCTCAGCCTCAGCCTGCTTTCTTATACAATACAGGACAACCAGGCACTACCCACAGTGGGCTGGATCCTCCCACATCACTCAGCAACCAAGAAAATACCCCACAGACATGGTTACAGGCCAGTCCAATGGAGGAAATTTTCCAATTGAGGTTCCATCAACTCAAGCGTGTCAAGTTGACACTAAAGCTATGGAGCACAGTCATGTAAATTGTACTTGAATGATTTTAGGGGGGGTGGGGACTCATGTAAATAAGAAGACCTTAGAGAGCACTATGTGTAGAAGTATGAGCATGTGTGTGAGTGCTGAAGGCTGGAGATGGGGTTAGGGCAGCTGGGACGACATCGTCAGAAAACGGGATATATGCAGTGTATGGATGCAAATGTGTCTACATATTGATACAAATAAGCCATTTTTATTAGTATAGATTATATAAGTTTAAAAGCATATAGTAGACGAAAACCAACAGTCCAGGGTGGCCATATTAACTGCCATATGAATGGTACTAGTCATGAGCTTCAGGAGACAGGCAGGAAATTACAACACCTTTAGGAGAACACCAGATATTTTATCTGCTTTGTCAATATCCAGCTAGTGCTCAAGAAAAATAACAAGGAACACACAATGTAGGTTCAGGGGAAAATGCGAATTAGAAAGGATAAAACTGAGAAAAAGTGATCCTATCACATTGATCTCAAGTGAATGTGATTTACTTTGCATAAGGAGAGCCCGGCATGTTCTTCTAGAGTGGCAGAGGACTCTGGTCCACCCAGCAACACTCATCGCTCCTCTGTGGGACTGGTGGAAGACGTAGAGGGCTTAAGACTAGTAGAGGAGCAGTAGTAGAATGGCTGAGGAAAGGACCAGATTCTAGGCTGTATGTGAAGTAAATGATGACCACATACGAGAAGAGTGGAGCCGGCCTTCCAGAGAACATTCAGCTAGCTGGGAGACGGTTTGGCTCAAACTTGGACATCTAGCTGGGGAGGGAGCAGGAGTGCTGTGGGCAGATGGCAGACAGGCTGGGGTCTGTCCAGTGCGTCGGCTTGGACGAGTGCTTGTCCGTCCCATTTTGGCTTCATCAGAGCACAGATGACTGAGACTTTCTCTAGAGATTCATAGTCTGGTAAGGGCCCCCAGAATTTGCATGTCCATCAGGTTCCCTGGGGTCCTCCACTAGTCTAGGCCCCACAGTTAGGCAATATGGACCCAGAACTGGTTTTTAGTAGGAGAATAGCTTGATGAAGTGGTGCAGGGTGATCAGAGCATAAGGCTGGGAGAGCAGTACGGGTCTGGGGGTTGTGTTCTTCTCTCAGTCTTCTCTCTCAGTTGACTTTTAGTCTTCAGTACTGACTGCTTGTAAAGAATCTGTAAAGTCATCCTCGTATTTTGATAACCCCAGAGTTTTCTTGGAATGAAGTTGTCCCAACTCCAAATGAGAGGTCATGGCCTGACAAAAGACTTTTATGCTTCTTACTGGCTAGAGAAACAATCTAGAAGAATGTTGTTTCTGTTCGGAACCCAACATGTCAGGATCTCCTGGATGCATAATGAGTTCGCAGACACTGAGCAAAATGCTTGAACTTAGACCCTTCCTGGAAATTTCAGACCACGTGACTATTCAGTCAAAATGTAGGCTTTTGGACACATTCTTTCAGATCCCTGCCCAATATTCAGCTGTAGAGATATGATTTCCCCAGGTGTGCACTTAACACTTGCTTCTTTGCAGCCTGGGGAACCTTCAGCTAAGGGAATGAGCCCTCCTACCCGCATTTAAAAAGGTTTTGAAATGCTAATTCTCAACCTTGAAATATTCTGACAGCTAGGAATGTTATTCAGGGCAATCAGGCACCTCAGTGATTACCAAGTGTGAAGGGTAAATTGCTGCTACCCAAGAAGTCACCTTGCTTTTCAAGAGAATAGCACATACAATTACACCCCAGGATTACTTACATTTCATGTATCATGAGATGGGGCAATCTGACACCCAATGCATCTGTAGGTGTGACAAGTTGACTTGTAGTAAAAACTTAACAGCATTCTACAGCTTGTCCTATGCTTAAAAGAAAAGGAAAAGAAAGAACAGGGTTATAGCAAAGGTTTTCAGGATTTGTTATATGCCTATTTAGAATATGAAAGCACATCTTGAGTTACTTCTCCTGTTTTCTGCTAAGAGACTTGTCAGCTGTATGCCCTCCCCTCCACCTCAGGTGCTAGGGGTGGAACCCAGGGCCTCCCACTTGCTAGGCAAGTGCCCTGCTACTAAAGAACACCCCATAACCTTTCTGCATCTTTTATCACCCCCCCCCCCGCGCGCTTTTGAGATAAGGTATCACTATGTAGTTCTTGGCTAGCTTAGAACTCACTGTGTAGACCAGGCTGGCTTGGAATTCATACCTGCCTCTGCCTCCTGAGTGCTGGGATTAAAGGTGTGCCCCACCCGGACTGGCTTTTATAACCTTTTAAAATATTAGTTTTAAAGCTTTATGTTTTGGCCATAAAAGATACACAAAGTTCTTTCTCTGTGGCCTAAGCATAATGACAGAATCTCTATTGCAAAGGTTCCATACTCAGCTATTAATACCAGAGAAATCAGGGTTCCCTCTTTGGGTTCGAATTGGCTCAAATGAAAGCTCAAGGACAATTTTATTAGAGTTTAAAAGAAAGAACCCCCAGGGCAGGCAAGCTATAAATCTCAGCAGATTCCTGGAGAAGGAGAATGAAGGAGAGAAGGGGAAGAAAGCCTTGCCATTAAACCAAAATGGAGGTCAGCCACATTACCGACTAGGAGGGGAGCTCACAATGTTTGGGAAGCCCCAAGTGTTGGGGGGAAAGCATGCTTAGAAAAGCTATTGAAGGAAAGGAGGGGCTCTGAGAATCCACACCAGACACACCGAAGGATGGAAAACCAAGACTATTTCAGGCGGGGGTGGGGAAGTAAACCAGCATGCTGGGGTGGGAGGGAAAAGGCTCCGACCCAGGTAACTTGGCTCATACCTTTTATACAGGGTCTAGGGGAATTTTAGTGGGGTTCGGGTAACTTCTAGCCTTATTGGATAATAGCAGAGTTACAGCTCATGGTTAGGTCAGCCCACCTGCCCCCACATACCAAAGGTTATCTTTTTTTTTCTTTTTTTTTTTTTCTTTTTTTATTTTTCGGTCTTTTTGAGACAGGGTCTCCTTGTAGCCCCAGCTGTCCTGGAACTAACTCTGTAGACCAGGCTGGCCTTGAACTCACAAAGATCTGCCTGCCTCTGCCTCCCAAGTGCTAGGATTAAAGGCGTGTGCCACCATGCCCGGCCTAAGTTTAAATTTTATTAGCTGCTCTTGAGGCCTCGAGCAACTGACTTTGAGCAATCGACCCCCCCCCCCCCAATTGGGCAGGTTCCAGTAATTGCTTAAAATGGTGGCTATACTCAAAATGGAGTCAGTGTGGGCCTCTCTTACATTATGAAGAATTTGGGGGGCTGGAGTGGCTTAGCAGTTAAGAGCGCCGACTGTTCTTGCAGAAGACCTGGGTTCAATTCCCAGCACCCACATGGTGGCTAAGAACTGTCTTTAATTCCAGTTCCAGGGGAATCCGATGCTCTCTTCTGACCTCCATGGCATTGCACGACACAGGTGCTCCAACCTACAGGCAGACAGTACACTCATACACATAAAAAATAAATAAATAATAAAAAAAAAGAATTTAGAAAAGAAAAGAAAGCAGACCTACAAAGCTACTGCTGTAGGTCAGGGGATTCTGGGTCAGGGTAAGAAATATACAGTATCTCATTAATGAAGGAATTATTCTACCTATTCCTTTAGGATGAGTTAAAGTGAACCCACCTTCAGTATACTTGAGGAAGGGCTGTTGACGGCTGCTTATGGGAATGAGGAAAGTCCATCTTGATCACTATGTATACTGGGGCTTCATTGTGGTTTGTTTCTTCAGTATTAAGAAGACATACAGAACATCCTAGTCACTAGGGTCCTCCTGTGTCTATTGCCTGCTCTAAGTTGATTTTCCACTTTGGGAGAAATGGGAAAAAGGATTATGTTGTATTTTAGGTACATGGAAATCAGACAACATGGACCACATGAGTGTAGGAGTGTATGCTTGCTGATTGTAACAGGTGGTTAGAGTTATTTGCATGTAAACCCTTGCATGCATGTGTGCATGCATGCATATGTCTGTCCACCCATCCACTATCTACCCTTGTAACCATCCATCTCTCATTTACACATCCATTCTTTTATCCATCCATTCATCCACCCAGCCACCCACCCACCCGTTCACTTATCTGCCTCCTTCGCAGCCGTGACTGTCTGTCTGACCTCCACTTGCTGGATCCTCGATCTTCCTTCCACACGTTTTTCTCCATAGCTATCTCATCCACTCTTTTGACGTTATATGAAGCCATGTGAAGGCTCTCAGTTTCACTTCATCTGGGCTTCAGACCCTACCAGTAACCAGTTCTCACCTCTTCTTAGATGTTTGTCTAATGGCTGCCTCAAGCTACTCAGGCCTTTACTAGAAGAGTCGGTCTTAATCCCCATTCTCACTTCCCATCAGCCAATCTCTGAGTCTGATCAGTATTTTCTCCTACTCAGTTTGTTGCAGATCATCTCACACTGCCACCACCACTGTCTGTGTGTCTGTGGAGGGCTCCTCCCTGGTCTGTCTCCTGCTTCCACTACACCCTGGCTTGGCCCATTTCCTTTGGACAGTAGTTCAGTGTGAATAAAATCCAGCATCTATACTTTCTTTTTTTTTTTTTTTTTTCTTTTCTAGACAGGGTCTCCCTGTAGCCCCAGCTGTCCTGGAACTCACTCTGTAGACCAGGCTGGCCTTGAACTCACAAAGATCAGCCTGCCTCTGCCTCCCAAGTGCTAGGATTAAAGGTGTGCGCCACCACACGCGGCCATCTATACTTTCCTGAAGCCCGGCCCTCCTCCTGTTCTTCCACGTTGTAGCTACACCATCTTGTTCTAGTCCCTGGGCTTCTGCCTTTGACTCTTCTGTCTTTTTTTTAGCTGGTTCCTTCTTGTTCCTCAGGTTTCCTTACTACACAGTCCTTCCCTGATCCACACCCCTGCTGTTTGTAATCTTTGTGTGTGTGTATGTGTGGTTTATGTGTATGTATATACTCACATTCATGTGTGTCTGGGGGTGCACAATGCACGTGGGCACGCATGCTCATGGAGGGCAGGGGTGTACTTTGGGTGTTTTCCTCTGTTATTCTCTACCTTATTTTTTTGAGAGATATTCTCTTACTGAACCTCAAGCTCAACTGACTTTTGAAAGATAATGGGCCAGAGAACTTAAGGGGTCCTCTCGTCCCCTCTGCCAATTCCCATGTATGGATGCTGGGGAACTCATCTCATGCTTTCATGACGAGCACTTTACTGACCGAATCATCTTGCTAGTCTCTATGCCCAAAGTAGTTTTTGTTTGTTTGGTTATGGTTTCTCCTGGGGCTGGGGAGATGGCTCAGGGGTTAAGCACACTGACTGCTCTTGCAGAGGGCCTGAGTTTGGGTCCCAGCACTCACATGGCAGTTAACAACTGTCTGTAACTCTAGTTCTAGGGGATCCAACCCTCTATCGAACTTCCTCAGACATTGCACAACACAGGTGCATTCACACACATGCAGGAAATATAAGAGAGAGAGAGAGAGAGAGAGAGAGAGAGAGAGAGAGAGAGAGAGACTCATTATGTAGCCCTAGATGGCCTGGAACTTTCTATGTAGACCAGGCTGGCCTTGAACTTACAAAGATCTACCTATCTCTGCCTCTTGAGTGCTGGGATTAAAGGTGTGTGCCACCATGCTTAGTCCATAGACTTAAAAAGAATAGACTTAAAAAAATTAACATGGCCCAAAACAAACAGTGAGTGTGTGTGTGTGTGTGTGTGTGTGTGTGTGTGTGTGTGTGTGTGTGTGTGTACTTGTGTCTAGATGCCCACAGAGACCAGAAAAAGGTGTGGGATCCTCCTCTGGAGCAGGAGGGTGCTTAGAATTGATACAAAATATTCAGCAAGTGCTCTTGACTGCTGAGCCATCTCTCCAGACCCCATAATATCCTTTTGATTTCACAGTTGGAATTTGCCTAGTTTATGTATTCTCTCTCTTATCAAATGCTTGTCTCCTGACACAAGACTGAGTACCACGAGGGCAGGTAGCAAGTCTGCTTTGAGGTCCTTACAGCCTAGTCCCTGGACTAGCCTTGGATCCATTGAAGGAGGGTGTTCATACTGTGCTCTGGATGGAGGAAGGAGTGGGGGACCAGGAGCAGGGCACTGCTGAGCCATCTAATCTATCGATTTGTAGATGTTCATAAGTATAAGGGCAGTGGGGGGAGAGGTCAACATTTTACCTTTGTCTGTGTGGATTAAACAGGAATCTCAGTAGCAGATATGTACAGTGGAAGAACTGAGCCCATGGTTAATGGACACAGGGTTGAGAATAGCATGGCTGGTAGGTATATGGTCATGATAATTACTGTTTAGGTTACTGTGTCTAATTGAGTATGATGAACTAATGTGTATTCTGAGTTTTAGAGTGAGACATAGAGGGATGCAAAATATTTTTTAAAATATTTTTAAAAATATTTTGTTATTCTTTTATTTCTGTGTACAAGTGTATTGCTCACAACTGCCTATAACTCCAGTTCTAGGGGATCGAGCACCCTCTTCTGGCCTTAGAGGGCTGCCTGATGCACACATGGTACACATGAACACACACAGATATGCACATACACACAAATGATAAACAAGTATTTTTTAATATTTATTATTTTTATTTTACATGTATGAATGTGTTGCCCTCATGTGTATAAGAGCACCTGTGTCATGCAGTGCTCGTGGAGGTCAGATGAGGCCATCAGATCCCCTGAAACTGGAGTTAGGATGGTTGTTAGCTGCCATATGGTTTCTCGGAACCCATCCTAGGTCCTCTGCAAGAACAGCCAGTGCTCTTAACCTCTGAGCCATCTGCCCATCCCTGGCTGCTGAATATTTTGCATCTTATTTTCTTTGAGGCTCTTGTCACTATGGGATAACAGGTTTCATTGTGCTAAATACATTCATCATTGGGATAAGTTACCTTTTGTTTACCTATGTTCTGAATGCATCCATCCACCCACACGCCCATTGTGCATATATGCGTGCTGCCTCCACCTCTATGATTTTTACTTCCTCTCCTCATCTCTTCTAGTATCAAGTCTGAGTTCCTGGGACTTCATGGTATTTCCATAACCACCCATTCCCTGCTCTCCTCAGCCTTCTCCTAAGTCCTTTCAGATTTGCACTATTCAAGTACCTTTGGCCTGAATCTAGAGTTCTTCCAGGCAAGTGAGATGGGGGTTGGGGGTTCCAGGCTTGGTGGAAAGTGCTAAGCTGTCACCTGTCACTCAGCGCTGACGCTAGTTGCTTCTGTCCCCATGGAGCTTAGGCCCTGTCACAGTGCTTCAGTGCTGCCCAGGATCTCCAGCTTGCTGGAGACACTTCATAAATGTTTATTGACTGTATGACTTGAGTAAATAGGCAGGCTGAAAAGGGTTTGTAGTTCTCTGCTATGAATAGAGGGTCAGGGTTTGTAGTTCTGTGGTGTGAATAGAGGGTCAGGGTTTGTAGTTCTGTGGTGTGAATAGAGGGTCAGGGTTTGTAGTTCTGTGGTGTGAATAGAGGGTCAGGGTTTGTAGTTCTGTAGTGTGAGTAGAGGGTCAGGGTTTGCAGTCCTGTGGTGTGAATAGAGGGTCAGGGTTTGCAGTTCTGTGGTGTGAATAGAGGGTCAGGGTATGTTCTGTTTTCATCAGCTTTGTCTTATTTTACATCTCTGGGAGAGAATGGTGTCACCCTCAGATTTCCAGAGGGAGAATCTAAGAAACAGGAAGAGTGTGGCTGGTCTCCAAGCCACATGTCAGCAGGGCAGACGGACCACTCGCCTTCTTCCTGGCTATGCTTCCCTCAGTCCTCCATGGCTACAGGAATAAGTTCATCTGCACTCCAAAATTCGAAGCTGAATTTTCCTTTCCTTGCACATAGCTTCTGACTTTCCAGTGGCTTCTAGAATGTGTGGATGCTCTCCCTGGAGGATGTGTGCATGGGTTTCACAATCCCATGGGACAGGGGCTGCTAAAGCAGTTCTCTCAGCTGTTGAATTGGAACCTCTTAGGCACCAAGATCTCACTTCTACTCCTAGGAATTTTCCTATAAAACATTTGAAAGGTCTCTTCCACTAGTTTATAGTTATGGGAATTAAATAAAAATGAGTGGAAATTAAGTTTTAGGGACATTTCTTTTTGGTCTTCTTTAATGATCAGTTTAATTTCCACTTTATTGGCTTTTTGTTATTCCAAAGCAGAAGGAGGAACGCTTTTTTTCCTTCCTATTTCGTAATTAGGAAACCTCAGCAGCCTCTGCGCAGGAGCTATTTTGGTGACTGGATTAATCACTTTCACTGTGTTATAAACAAAATAATGGAGCCAACGAGGTCATTTCCTTTTCAAGAGGCATTTGAGTGTTCTGAGCAACACCTTCCCTTCAACTGCTCATCTTCCTCACCTTGGAGGCCTGGCCTTGTCTGCCCCCCATAGACCTAGATAGTTGTCCCCAGCTGAGATCTGGGGACATATCTGCCCCCAAATCCAGGAGCACCCTGAAGTAAGAATATGGAGATGAGTTGACGGGTTCCCTGTTGCTGCCAAGGAAAAGGCTGGAAAGGTTGGCCTTGATTTAACAAAATGTTTGAACTTGTACTAGCTTATTTATTTATAGCCTTGATATGTCCTGCCTTGGCCTCTCTTGGTGAGTGAAGACCCAATGTCATATCTCAGAACAAATAAACCATCTGTGAACCAGACAAAACCATCTTCTAGGAAGTCTGGTGGGTAATTCAGGTATTCTGAGTACTCTTCATCTTAGGAAGTTGTGTAGGTGGGTGGGGTCAGAGGTTGACTCTGTACCTGAGTCTAGGTTCAAGCCCCAGTTCTATTCCATCTTAATTTGTGACTCTGGGCAAGTGTCTCAGGCACTCAGTGACTCAGTTTCTCTTACCTATTGGGAGTGACCACTGTCGTCATCGTCGTCGTCGTCACCATCATCATCATCATCATCAAATTCTTTTTGTGCCCTTCTTCTGACTTCTGGTGAGTTAACATTCAAGTGCTTTGCTCAGTCTGCTCACAACAAGTCCCCTGTGAATGTGGTAAATGTTTTCTATGAACCTTTAGGGGTGGATTTCATGTAAGGTGTGATGGAAAGTGGGAATTAGGCCTTCCAACTCCTGCCTCCTATCTCCACTATAACCACTAAGCTAAGCTACCACTGTCTTGAAATTCAGTTTAAAAAATATCGTTTCTCAACAACAACAACAACAACAACAGAAAGGACTGAATCAAAGAACTGACTGAAACAGTGAACTTCTGCTCAAAACAATCAACTTCCACATGGAGAATATTGAGAAAGACTGAGAAAGAGATGAAAAGCATGTTTGGCAGAATACATGAGCTCTGGTGGGGTGGGGGGATGGGGGGACATGGGTCTAGATTTGATAAAAAAATATATAAATAAATAAATTAATTAAAAAAATATTGTTTCTGGTGCTAGGGTCGAACTCAGGACCTCAGGCTTGCGAGGCAAATGTTGTACCACTGAGCTATGAGTCTAGTCCCCAGATCTCAATTTTAAAGGAACATATGCCAAACTATTATCTGTTGCGCTGATGGCTAGATTCCCCAAATCTGATCTCCCCCAAATTTGTGGAGTGCCTACTTGGCTTCATACTCTAGCCTCCTGGTGTGGTGTGGCGTGGCGTGGCGTGGCGTGGCGTGCTGTGGTGTGGCGTGCTGTGTTGCTTCCCATCAGGCCATTTCTGTGGCCCTGACGAGCTCCCAGTTATTTGAACCTCTTAGAACATTCCATATTGAGAGAATAGCCACAAATCACGAAGGCTGTGGCTTCCTCTCACCCTCTTCAGCTGTTTGAGAGAGCCTGCTTGAGATCTCTGGGGACACAGATCCATTTTCACTGTGCCATGGGTGGACTGAACACTGGTACTATGAGACAGAGTAAATTTCTTTAGAGGTTCTCAGGCAGCCGAGGGCAGCCTTTGGAACCACCATTTAAGCTCCTGACACGGTTCAAGACTTGCTCTAAGCCTGTTTTGATCACTTTCCTAATCTAATGATATTTCTTCACATTCTTAGTAATTAGACTCCGTAATCCCTCCATTCAACACTGTTTGACCTTTCTCTTAAATTAAAATTTTAATATGACTTTTAAAAAAACCCCACAAAACCTATTTGCAGAGAAAAACAGTGTTTTAAAAGGAATTACAGTTTCTAAGTCTCAGACTGGCTCATAGCAGCCTCTGGTAGGTTTTGTAGCCGCAGGTAACTAATGTGTCCACCTGCTTGCTCAGAGCAGTGGAGAACCCACTAAGAAGCCTTACAGCCACAGCCTTGAGTGGAGACTGGGAGTGAGGGCAAATGATGCTGTGCGTTACCACTGCCACATGCGTGGGTCTCCGAAGGCTTTAGAAATGGACTAAAGTCATGTCCAGGAGTCTGTTTCTTTCCAGGATTCCTGAGACACTGAGTCCCGGCTTGAGATCTGATTGGACGCTAGAGTTTGACCAGAGGATGGGGGCAAGAGGAGTTGCCTTATGGTACTATGCTACCTACACATCCCAGCTCCTACACAGGCTGCAAGATCAGCCCCTTTGCAGAGGTGCAAGAGAAAGCTGCAAGCCTTTGGGCTTGGCTGAGCAGGCAGGCAGGCCCACGAGGGAGGGAAGCTGGGCTGGGAAACAGTCCTGCCCTTTGCACAGCTGAGGACTGGCAAGATGCTTCTGGGGCTGGAGCTTCAAAGGGAGCCCCTTCCCCATGTAATCCATCATTTTCTGGGGATCCCCGTGAAGTCCCTCACCCTGGCTTTCCAGCTTCATGCCAGCCCCCACCCTGGTGGCCCTGGAGCCTGGGTTATTTGCTGTTTTTTCAAGTGCACACCACACCCTTGAACTGTCTGCCAAGAAGGACCATTGTTCGTGAGAATTCCTCCCTGGCTCCAGCTAACCCTTAGATGCACTATTCTGAGTTTGTGGTCCTGAATTACTCTATTTTCTTTTTCTAAATCTCCCGAGTACCCCCTGACTTATTCTTGCCTCTTCTCAACCCAGCCTTTTCACTAAGTTTCATTTATTGTCCAGAATGCTTTGAGAAATGGGCAGGGCTGTAGAAGCTGATCCGTAATCAAAGAGGCTGCTTGACCTGGTCTCCACAGCAGTTTTGCATGTGGGCCTTTGAGAGGAGGCAGGAAGGTCCCTGAGCTGTGGTAAAGGAGGATGGACAGGCACCCTACAGTGTGGGGGTGGGGGGCGCTAGGGGGAGGAGTGGGTGGCGGACTGACAAGGCAGAGGACAGAGGAAGTAGCCTAAAGAATGAAAACCAGTATCTCTCCCCAGAATACAGCTGATTAACCTGTAGAATGGAGGTTCTGCCAAGCCCAACTTCCTTGTTCCCAGAAACCTTGGCACAGGCACCCCCTTCTCTGGCAGAGGCCAGTCTTCATCAGGGGAACCAGCAATGCAGCTGCTGTGATTTTCTTTTTCCTCTTTTCTGGCAATCCCAAATGGGCCTGTTTACTTTTTCCTTCCCCTTTCCTTCCCCACCCTCCTGTAGCAGGGAGTTGGTTCTGGTTAATGTTGAAGATCGTAACATGATTACCCTAAAGTCTCATGAAATTAAATCACTTTTCTTCAAAGAGAAAAGGCTTGGGGAGGGGACTGTCTGGCTGGTAGGCCAGCAAGAGACGAGCGGATATTGAAAGCAGGCTGGCAGCTGCCTGAAGCTCTGCACAGTGGAGGCCAGAGAGCCAGGGCAGCCACGCATGGGGACCAGGTTTGCCAGCAGTGGCTCTGAGGCCTCAGGTCACCACCTGCGCCCTAGACACCTGTCTCCTGAGTGCAGGGTCTTGGGGATGGGAGGTGGGAATCCGAGCTGTAGCTGAAAGTGGATGCAGAAAGTTCAGGGATGAGTCATGAGGAAGAACTCGAACTCTAAGTAACTCTAAGAGCTCTCCATGCCTCCCACCCCGGGAGTTCATGGAAGTGTAGGACAAACTTATGGACAGCTATTCTATCAAAGAGCCTGGGGTGGAATCTCAGTCTGCCCAGGCAGGGCACTGACTGCAGAGATTGGCTGAGCAGGCGTCTTCCCTTGAGCATCGAATTTCCTGGCTACGTTAGGGATTGAGAGGACCCTGCAGATCAGGCAGCATGGGACTTCCCCCAGAGTACACAAACCTCCTGTACATTTAGCCCCACAAACAGTACCCAGCTTCTGCTCTATCCCTGCTGGGTGTGAATTCTCACTCTTTCACAAGGCCATTTCTTGGTAAGAATCTTGAAATTGTACCTGCTGATCCAGGTTGAGCTCCTGGGACATGGAGAACAGTGGTCTGGCTTGGCCAGTGCCTGGTTCAGAAAGTGCTGGATGTGACTGTGGCTTTGTCTTTGGTATGGACATCACAGTGGGTGCAGTGCATCCAGCAAAGTCTCCTCTTTGAGTGTTTTCCTCAGCGGTTTCCCATTTTAATATTTATTTTATTGTCAATTTTGCAAAGTGAACAAGAAAGACAGAAGCCGTTGGGAGCAGGACCGGACGGTGTTCTGTTCTTGCTGCTGGCCAGCGCCCTGAGCCTCCTGGGGATTGTGACCAGCCCAGGAGGCCAGGACTCCGTGAATCTGTGCCTGAAGACTGAGGGGATGGGGCTGCTGATACCAAGAGGCAGTGGTCAGTACATAGGCAGTGAGGTGAAAATCCAAGAGAAGGCTGGAGTTGGTCACTTGTATACAGATCCACGCTGCTCGAGGAGACTTGACATTGGCGGAATGGCTTTCTACAAGAAGTTCAGCAAGTGCATTTTTCTGAGGGTTTAGGGATGAGAGGCAGCCAGCTCAGAGCTGGATGCTGTGACTCATTCCCATCAGGGGTCACTGAGCGTCTTTCTGCACTTGGCCTTGGGCTGAACTCCTTACCTGGCCAGCCTTTTCGAAAATGTGTGTCATTTCTTGTGAGGCAGAACTGTGGAGCGGGTGAACGGGTGTGCACATCAGTGGAAATTCATCTCCGCCACTGGAAAAACAAGTTCATGAGTTGTTGGCCTCCAAGGTGTGACTGTGAAGGACGGAGCCGACTTTTTTTGTTTTTCACCAAATAGACCCAAATGGATAGATCCAGACGATCATCCTATCCACGTTAGTAGCCACCTTGGGAGGCGAAACACTTCTTCCACTGGCCTGGAGAGCTATTTTACCAGCCCCCTGGGGAAAGCCAGTGTTGTTACTTTATAGCCACAGTTCATTTTTTATCCAAAAACAACATCACCCAAGCCTGATCCCTGAGTCTGTTCACCAGATTTGACACCCAAGAGTTGAGGCTGGATGTTAAAGTCTTATTCAGGTCCAGGGCCACGGAGCTGTTACCATCTGGACTATTCAGAAGTCCCTGAGGGCAGCTCCCCAAATGGAAATGCTTTGGGCATGGTGATCCTTTTAGGATCAATGAGCAGTCCCCACACCGCTTCCCCGATAAACACCCAAGAGTCTTCCTCAAAAGATTGTGTAGAAGTGGGCATGGGTGATCTGGCTTATTAAAAAGTCAGCCTCACCATTTTGTGGGCAAGCCTACAGGCCTGTGCTCCCAGGACCAGTCCACAGAGCCACAGTTTGTGTTCTTATTGGTGATGACCTGATTTGCAGGGATATTTTTATAATCACCTCCTGTGTAATTTACCTGCCACCATCCAGGTGGGATGCCCCGAGAATCCCACCTGGATAGTGTCCAGTGTCTGGGTTCCTTGTTGTCAGAGGTGCACTCTGGCTAGGTGGTTTCCTTGTACTTTATTCTAAGGAAATCGCTTGTAGACCGTCATCATCTAAATCAGGATGTTTATTTGGAGTGTCTTAGCTCCCAGTTTAGAGTCACGAGTGCACTTATGTCACCCAGTACACATCCATCAGTGGAGAGGGATTGTACTTTGAAACTGAAGCTTTGCCACATGGCCCCCTTTTCCTCTTCGTTCCTGGAAACATACTCCATCCTTTTCTGCAGAAAGTATGGTGGACAGTTGGGTGAATATTGGCCTGGCCATGTTCTCCTGTTCTTTCCTGTTTGGGACATCTTGGAATTAACAAAGAAGAGGAAAGAGCTGTCAACAGCTAGAGATATATGGTCTCTAAAACAGACAACCAGCCCCAGCTCCCCAGTTGGAAATGGAAAGATTCAAAGGACAGAAAAGAAATGGAAGCAATGATGTAGATTTTGGCTAGAAAGAGGGACAAGGTTGGGGCTGCATGTTTTTGGAGGAGCAGACCCAGAAGAACAGGAGTTCAGATAAATGGGAGGTGAGAGGGAGGGCGGCCAGAGGCAACAGGACAGCAGAGGTGGGGCAGTGGGCAGGGAGTCCATTCACATCATACTATCAGCTTATTTTAGCACTTTGAGCTTTGAACTTAGCTTTTGGAATCATAGTGTCCTCCTCGCCTGGGAAATGGAGATAATCATCCCAGCTTGCTTACAAGGTCATTGTGAAAACAAAATGGAACTCAGCTCACTGTATAAAAGCACTGTCCCTAGTTGTTTTACTATACTGCTCCTCAAGGAGACCCTGTAGAGCACACTAGTCCTGACCATGGTCAGCATAGTGAGGCTAACTTTTACATACCTGTCCTCCCTTCCTTCCTCCTTCCCTCCCTCCTGCCCTCCTTTTCTTCCTTCCTTTCTTTCAATTGAGTCAGGGTCTTACTGTGCAGCTCTGGCTGGCCTGGAAATTACTATGTAGATCAGGCTGGCCTCAAACTCATAGAGATCCGCCTGCCTTTGCTACCTGAGCACTGGGATTAATAGCAGGGGCCATCACACCTGTCAAAGCTGACTTTTGAATAAACCAGAACATTCCTTAGCCATACATTCCTTTGAGTGAGACCCCCTCAGACGTTGGGAAGGCAGGGTGAAGACCACTCAGTGTTGCAGCAGGGCTACCATGGCCCAAGGTAAGCACTCAGGAGAACCATCAGCAGTCATATCATCAGAAAAGAATGCAGCTGAGGGAGGGAACAATTTAGGACCTTCAGTGAGGTCACCTTTAGCCATAGACAAAGGAGCATTTGGGATGTAGATCCAATCTGCATCATCATCATTCCTACACTGGTCCCCAAAACTTGGGCAATGGTTGATCTCCACTCTCCTGGGACACAGGTCCTAGCACACATAGCACAGGCTGAGGTGTCTGGGATAAAATAATCCCTGGGCTAGCAGGGACCTTAGGGACCATGAGCCAGACTCCCACACTTTGCACATGAAGAAACTGGCTCAGGGAATTGCACGCATATGCTAGCCTGTTCGGGGTGTTTTAGGACACACCAGTGAGCCAAGCAGACAAGTCACTTGGTTTGCTCAAGGATAGGGTACGTCTGCTTTCCTGGCTTGTCTTACTTTGAACCTTTCTTTGGGATCTACAGGAGTCTTGGGCATATCTAGATGGAAAGAAATGGAACATAGAAGTATGCTTCTGGTGACTTCAATAGTTCTAGCACTCCCTTCCCTACTCCTGACACATATGTGCTGTGGATTTTCAGAGGAGAGCCCCAGGGCAGAAAGTAGGACCTGAAGTTTTATGGCCTTTGATTCCAGAATCCTTCTGCAGGTCAGGTCATGGCAGAAGGGCATCTTCTACTCTCCCCTCTTGTGCTGTGGGAATAGAACCTCACTGGAGGGTGATTTGGAGGGCGGTGGAGCTGTCATTCTTGCCCCAGTGAGGTACAGGGGCTTGTGCATTATCTCTGTCCTTCCCTGACTACATTGTCATTGTCTAAAATGCTTCTTCCTAAATTTAGGGGGTTTTTGGTCTGATTTGACATCTAGGTCTGTCATGCCTTTGTGATGTCTCATCCACATCTGCTCCCTTCCTTTTATTTTTAAAAGTTTTTTAGTTTTTTCAGTTCAATTTAGACATATTCCCTTTTCCCTTCCCCCCACCCCACCCCAGATCATGCATTCTGCCATACATGTTCTGCATCTTTCTCTCATTCTTTTTAAAGTTTTTCTCTGTAAAGATCCATTGTTTTGGGCAGAATTTAACTATGTCAGTCCATTCTTTGACCCAGTCCCTATGTTGTTGTGGTTCCCTCCCCATTGGATTGCTCCAAAAAATTCCTATATAAACGTCATACATCTACCAGTGTTATGTCCTCCAGGAATAAACTCTATGTTAACTCTGATATATATTTAGGGAGTTCACATTTTTTCCCTTTAATTTTATATTACTCTAAAATATGGATATATACTTTTCACCCATATACATTAATTACCATGTCTGAAAGTATGTGGTAAGTTAACTCTAGGGCTCATTAAGAGATTCACCTTGCTGGGTGTGGTGGTGCACACCTTTAATCCTAGCACTTGGGAGGCAGAGGCAGGTGGATCTTTGTGAGTTCAAGGCCAGCCTGGTCTACATAGTGAGTTCCAGGACAGCTGGAGCTACAGGGAGACCCTGTCTCAAAAAAAAGACCAAATAAAAAAGAGAGATTCACCTTATAATATCACAGTTGCTTTCAGATAGAAAGAGATATAACAATAATGTTGCTCAGCTTGTCTTTCAGCTGGGGATTTGGTACTAGCATCCATTCCCTGTTTGTTTCTTTGGTACTATGTTACTTCACTTAGCATGATGGCTTCGAGTTCCATCCAGGTTCATGATGTCATCTTTCTTTACTGCTGCATAGAACTCCATTGTGTAGATGTACCACATTTTTGTTATCCACTTGACAGTTGAGGGACACCTGGGTTGCTTCTAGCTTCTTGCTATTGTGAAGAGGGCTGCAATAAACAGATGTGCATGTATCTTTGCAGTAGGATGAGTCTTGTGGGTATATACCCAGGAGTGGTATGGCTGGGTCAGGTGGTCATTAAACTCAAAAGCTTCTGTACAGTGAAAGAAAAAATCAGGGAAGTGAAGAGAAAACCCACAGAGTGGGAGGAAACCTTCACATCTGATACATCTGACAGAGCATTAACTTCCAGAATACATAAACTCCTCAAAAAACAAAGAAGAAAACAAATGACTCACTCAAAAGATGGAGTAAAGAGCTGAACAGAGACTTCATCAGTAAGGAAGAAAAGATGGCCGAAAAAAATCTCAAAAAGTGTTCAACATCCTTGATAATTAAGGAAATGCAAATTAAAACCACTGTAAGATATCATCTCACTCCAATAAGACTGGCTAAGATAAAGAAAACAAAAGACACCAAATGCTGGAGAGTTGTGGGGAAAGGGGAACACTCATCCACTGCTGATGGGAATGTAAACTGGTACAACTACTGTGGAAAGCAGTGTGGAGAACCCTTAAAAAACTCAAAATGAGCCTACCACCTGCCCCTTGCCTTTTAAGCTGCCAACACCCATGCCTTCTTCATATATATCATGTACCTCCCAAGTAGCTTTTTCACTGGTCCACTCCATATACCCCAGACCCATCTGCCCTCTAGATCTACACTTGCTATCATAAGGTACCATTAACATATGTTTCTGTTGCTATAAAAAAAAAACTACTTGGGGGCAGGAGAGATGGCTCAGTGATTAAGAGCACTGAATGTTCTTGCAGAAGACTGGGGTTCTATTCTCAGCACCCACATGGTGGCTTAACAACCGTCTGTAACTCTAGTTCCAGGGGATCTGATGACCCTTCTTCTGGTCTCCTCAGGCATTGCACATCATGGGTGCACTTACATGCATGCAGGCAATACATTCATACACATAAAATAAAAATAACAAATTCTAAAAATATATATAAAAAGTACCTGAAACCAGGTAATTTATAAAGAATAAGAGCATCTTTAACTTATACTTCAGGAGCTCATGAAGTTTAAAAGCATGGTCCCTGCATCCACTCAGCATCTGGTGAGGGCTTTCTTGAAGCATTAAAAGGCAGACAAGATCCAGCAAGCACGTGCCCAGGTCCCTTCGCCTCTTCTTAAAAAGCCACTAATGTCTCCACTCTCAGGGTCTCATATCCTAATCACCTCTCAAAGGCCAATCTTCAGATACTGTTAACAGGAATTTGGGCATTAAATTTTCAACACAAGAATTTTGGGGCAACACACAGAAACCAGGGCACAGAGCAGCAAGGAAGCAGACCTCCACACACAGATTTCAGTGCAGGCCTGCCTTTCTTAACCTTTTTACTCCTTTCAGGACATTTGGTGGCAGGAGGTAGAGTTATGAATGGCAGGAAGCTGCTGTGTATAGGAGTACGCAGCTTTCAACGGCCATAGAGCAGGACCGGAAGCATCATTTGCTTGAATATGCTGAGATAAGTGATCCTGGGTTCTTTTTCCTTCAAGGTCAGATGACACAATCAATTCACAAAATGATCTTGACTTGCTAAAGTGATGAAGGCAACCTAATGAGTTGAAAAATTGGGGGAATCAATCTGAAGTCCTTTCTGTGATTCAAAAATTGCACCATTAAGGTATAATAGATGCTTATCAGATAGAGTTAAGGCACAGTGAAGTGCAGATTTATGTCAGCTATGGAGGTGGAGCTGCCACAGAAGCTAACTGGAAGCCTGATTATCTTCTGTTGGAAGTATTAGGCCATTGTGGGGGCTGATGATAACTACTTCTTCTCATTGTCCTGCTATTGACCTTGAGAGAGTTGTCAATGGTTTGCGTAATCCGGCTGAGGTGGGTCCATGTTCCCATAGTCCTTCCCTGCCTACAGGAACTGGTGTACGAATGGACATGTGGTCCTGTTTGGTTTAATGAGGCACCAGGGAACATTGGTTACAAGCTTTTATAAAACAAGGTACCTAAGTCCTCTGGGTGTTGGAGGATTCTGGAAGCCAGCTCTGAAACAGAGCCTGAAACAGCTACATTCTTTTTGACACTGTATGGGATACCCATCCTAGGAAATACTGATACTGTATTGCAGAGGCCTAGAGAGGAAGATGAGGGAACCAAGTTTCTTATGATGCTCTAAAATCATACTGCTCTGCCTGTGGACTTAAAAATCCATTACTTGGGGCTGGAGGGATGGCCTAGTGGTTAAGAGCGCCGACTGCTCTTGCAGAGGACCCGGGTTCAATCCCCGGCACACACATGGCGGCTGAGAACCGTCCGAAACTCCAATTCCAGGAGAACTCCAGTTCCAGGGGAATCCGACACCCTCTTCTGACCTCCGCGGCATTGCACGACACGGGTGCACAAACCTGCATGCAGACAGTACATTCATACACATACAGAAATAAATAAAATTAATAATAAAAAATTTAAAAAAATCCCATTACTCAAACATGTACAATTCTCATATGCCATGTTGAGTTGAGTATACAGTGACTTGCCACAGAGATGGAAGTACTCACTGCCCTGGAGACAGACAGATCTTCCTGGAATAACTGCATTCCCTCTGGGTCCAGGTCCTGTCCTTTGAGAAGTACATCAAGCCACAGATAACCCATAGGGTCTCTGGGCATAGGAAGGGACATGGATTCCAGGTTTAAAAAGCGTTTACAGGGATGGAGAGATGACACAGCAGTTAAGAACACTGACTGCTCTTGCAGAGGACCCAGGTTCGATTTCCAGCACCCACATAGCAGCTAACAACCACCCTGTAGCACCAGTTCCAGAAGATCCAAAGCCCTCTTCTGATCTCTGTGGGCATTGTACAACATGGGTGCTCTTACATACATGCAGGCAATACACTCATATACATAAAATAAAAATAAATATTTTTTTATAAAAACTTGGCAGAATGCATGAGCTCTGGTGGGGTTGGGGGGCAGGAAGAGGGAATGGATGTAAATTTGATTGGGAAATTTTGTATGACATGCACAAGGCTTCAATAAAAATTTGCCAAAAAAAGACAAATAAGCAGAGCTTGAGGACATCCATCAAGTTCTCAGTTACATGTGTAATCTAAACATTTGCATTAATAGCAAGAGGGAGTAGAGTGGTGGTTATAGGCAAACAAAACCCAATCAGTGTAAGAAAGCTGGAATACTTTTCAGGTCTACTGACTAATACACTGAAGTCAGTTAACTGTTAGCACTTTTCAAGTGCTAAACCAAGAAAGTACAAATATTATAAAAAGTATCGCCGGGCATGGTAGTGCATGCCTTTAATCCTAGCACTTGGGAGGCAGGGGCAGGTGGATCTCTGTGAGTTCAAGGCCAGCCTGGTCTACACAGTGACTTCTAGGACAGCTGGGGCTACATGGAGACCCTGACTCAAAAAGACAAAAAAATATATATATATATAAATAGTTGAGTTGTTGGTTAGCTTGATTTAATTAGTTTGACTGTACTCATTACTCTGTGTTATCAATATAGACAAATTCATTTTGTTAACTTATAATAAAAATAATTTTGTATGAAAAAAACTTACAATGAGAATGACATTTCTTTTATAATACTATTTTAAGCAGAAAGGTCACCAAATACATTTCTTTTTTTGGTCTTTTCGAGACAGGGTCTCCCTGTAGCCCCAGCTAGCCTGGAACTCTCTCTCTGTGAAACAGGCTGGCCTTGAACTCACAAAGATCTGCCTGCCTCTGCCTCCCAAGTGCTAGGATTAAAGGCGTGCGCCACCACGCCCGGCACCAAATACATTTCTAAAAGGCTAAATGTGGAAATGAAGAATTAACCCTTTAGGAGTATGAGTATTACGTAGGTGATATCCTTGCAGCTTCTATAGACATCCTGGGATAGGGAGAGATTATTCTCACAAAGGTTTAAAAGGGTTGGAGAGGTGGGTCATCAGTTAAGAGCACTTACTGCACTTGCAAAGGACCAGGGTTTGGGCTGGAGAGACCGCCTAGCGGTTAAGAGCACCAACTGCTCTTGCAGAGGACCCGGATTCAATCCCCAGCACCCACATGGCGGCTGAGAACCGTCTGAAACTCCAATTCCAGGAGAACTCCAGTTCCAGGGGAATCCGAGACCCTCTTCTGACCTCCGCGGCAATCCGACACCCTCTTCTGACCTCCGCGGCATTGCACGACACGGGTGCACAAACCTACATGCAGACGGTACATTCATACACATACAGAAATAAATAAAATTAAAAAAAAAAAGCAAAGGACCAGGGTTTGATTCCCAGCGCCCATGTCAAGTGACTCACAGTCTCCAGTTCAGGATCCAGTGCCCTTTTCTAGCCTCAGCAGGCACCGGGCACACATGTGGTGCACATACAGACAAGTAGGTACTCACAGATACACATCAGATACATAAATCTTAACTTCTTTAAAATAAAAAAAAAAAAACAGAAGCAGCAAGCCAGGTGTGGTGGTGCATGCCTTTAATCCCAGCACTTGGGAGGCAGAGGCAGGCAGATCTCTGTGAGTTCAAGTCCAGCCTGGTTTACAGAGCAAGTTTCAGGACAGCTGGGGCTACAGGGAGACCTTGTCTCAAAAAGACCAAAAAATAAATAAATAAATAAATAAATAAATAAATAAATAAATAATATAAAAATGGAAGCAGCAACAGTAGTAACAGCAAAACACAATGTTCTTTTGTCTAGTCATTTTCTGGGAGGGAAACTCAAACCCCAAACTGTCATCATGCCATTGTAGAAACAGCCACCAGAGTGTTGTTTTCATGAGATGCTGCCAAGGCGACCCTCAGAGAGTAATGGGATGGCATGTCACAGGAGTTCTGTCTGGGGAGCAACATCCTGGGAGTGTTAGTTTATTTGACCTGCCACACTCTGAAGAGTTCTTTTGACAATGAAGCATGTTCTGCAGCCTGCCTTTGGGTCTCTCTTGCTTCAGTTTTGTTCTTTATAGCTTCTGGTGCTCAGAGTACCAGGCTGCAACTTCATCGTCAGAGCTAGGATGCTACAGAAACAAATGCAAGTAATGAGCTTTGCTCATCTGCAGGCCTAAATTGCTGTGATGCGGAGCCTTCTAGGGACACAGGCTCACACAGGCTGTAACTCTCACTTAAGATAGCCTAGTCATGGGGCTGGAGGGATGGCCTAGCGGTTAAGAGCACCGACTGCTCTTGCAGAGGACCCGGGTTCGATCCCCAGCACCCACATGGCCTCCAAGAACCGTCTGTAACTCCAATTCCAGGAGAACTCCAGTTCCAGGGGAATCCAACACCCTCTTCTGATCTCCACGGCATTGCACGACACGGGTGCACAGACCTACATGCAGACAGTACATTCATACACATATAGAAAAAAAAAAAAAGATAGCCTAGTCAGCCCACAGCTGTGTTCCATGATGTTAACTAAGACAGGTCCTCTGTCCTCCTGAAGGCAGTGAACTTTCTGTCTTGTCACTCACCCACCCTCTGGGGTGTAGTCTTCATCTTCCTGGTAGAAGCTGATCCTCCATAAACCTGCCTGAGAGGTGAGAGAACAGTTTCCCTTGAGAAAGCAGTGTGGCAGTGTCACATGTCATGTCCACTTAGTTTCCATCCCCATAAACTTCATCACATGACTGCATTTAGCTGTACAGTATCCCGGTCCCTACTTGTATGGCCATGTAACCCAATAACTGGGAAACAGATACTGAGCAGAGGGAGCCTCTCTGTCACAGAGCCTTGGTTCCTTTCTCTATGGAACAAAGTCCACAGGTCCCTATTGGATCCTCAACCACATCCTTTCGTCTGTACAGTGTACATGCTGATCACAGTGACACGTGTAGGAAAGGGCCCTGCATAGGGCCCATGCAGAGACGGCCGCTGAAATGGTAACTCTGAGCCAGCCAGCCAATAATTAGTAATTAGACTTGGAGTGCTTACTGTGGGCAGGTGTGTTCAGGGTGCTGGAGAACAAGCCAGCTGAAGTCCTGAGGGCTCATGTTCTAATGGGGAGCAGGGCACACTCCCTTCTGACCCCTGTTCCCTGGTTGTCACTCTTGCTGCACATGGGGTTTCAAGTCAGGCTTCTTTGTATGGAAGCAAAGGTCTCTTACAGGAAGTACTAGACATTCCTTCCTTCTTCAACTGCCAATTTATTGAGTCTGGTTAATAAAACCCAGTAGCATCCCATTCATTACTCACTAAACAAAGCAGTGTTTTCTTTGTTCTTTTTGTGAAAGTTACTTTTTAAAAATAGTAGCAAATGGAAATATGTGTAGGGGAGACGAGTTGTTGTGTCATAAATAAAAACTAACAAATACTAAAAATCACTCAGCTAGTCTACCAGGATGTTGTGTTGGCCAACAATGGAGTATCTGGATCATGATAATCTCAGGAGCGCCTATCACCTAATGGTGACAAGGCCATCTTAGTGTGTGAAGGTCCCCTCAGATGTTTCTACAATGTCAAATCTGCCTAATGACGTATTATTCCTGAAAACATATGCTTTTGTTGTTAAGCAACACATGGTTATTTCTTTTTAAAAATTTTTTTATTAATTTTTTAAAATTTATTTCTGTATGTGTATGAATGTACTGACTGCATGCAAGTTTGTGCACCCGTGTAGTGCAATGCCGCGGGAGGTCAGAAGAGGGTATCGGGAGGTCAGAAGAGGGTATCGGATTCCCCTGGAACTGGAGTTCTCCTGGAATTGGAGTTTCAGACAGTTCTCGGCTGCCATGTGGGTGCTGGGGATCGAACCTGGGTCCTCTGTAAGAGCAGTCGGTGCTCTTAACTGCTAGGCCATCTCTCCAGCCCCAACACATGGTTATTTCTTAAGCATTTGTCTCATGTTAGTATTCAAGCTCCATTATAAAAATACAGTGGAGGTCATCACAGTCCTCAGAGAACTCCACTCTAGAGAGGGATGCCTGCCAGCAATTATAACCAATGATGCCATACGCTGGGCTGGAATAGATGCTGGGAAGTTAGAGGAAGAGGCACACTGAAGAGATGGCTCAGAAGTTAAGAACACTTGCTGTTCTTCTATCAACATTTGTAACTTGAGTACTAGGGGATCCTATACCCTCTTTTGGCCTTTGCAGAGCATTGTATGCACACAGTGTGCTTACATACATGTAGGCAAAAAAAAAAATTTTTTTTTAAAAAAGAAGAGATTCCTGGATGAAGTATCATTATGAAATCACCATATGTCTACATTGTTATTACTGTCATTATCACCTTCACCACCACAACACATCACTCTCGTCGTCATCACTGTTATCCACACTACTATTGTGCTCATCACTCTCATTACCATGATACCCAAGCCAATGTTCATTTAGCACTTTCTGGATGCTGGGCAGTGTATAGAAATTTCCATGCACTATCTCCTTTAATTCTTTTTCTTTTTTTTTTTGGTCTTTTTGAGACAGGGTCTCCCTGTAGCTCTGGCTATCCTGAAACTTTCTATGTAGACCAGGCTGGCCTTGAACTCACAGAGATCTGCCTGCCTCTGCCTCCCAAGTGCTAGGATTAAAGGCGTGCGCCACCATACTCCACTTCCTTTAATTCTTACCATAGCCCTGGGATGGCAAGTAGAAGTGGGGAGAACAAGGCTCATAATGACAGTTTGACCAAGGTCATACAGTGTTAGACTCAGGGTTCCAACCCAAGCAATGTACTCCAGAGTTTACCCATCACATGAGGAGAGATAGAAGTTAGACAGCGAACTGGGGTCTGGCAGGAGGTTGGCAGCTTTCTAGAAGAGGGAGAAGATGCAGGGCACAAGGGCTTGGATGGCAGAGCTGGGGGCGGTTAAGGGCCTGAAGAGATCCTCAAGTGACAGATGAGACAGAGATGGGGTTAGAGAGTGGGCAGGACCTGATATTGCATGAAGTCCTGTGTGGCAGAAGTGAGGGTGGGCAGGCCAGGTTGTCCTTGCTTAACATTTGGATCCATCTTGACAACAACAGGAAGGAGCCACTAAGAGTTTTCAGTGGCAGGAACAGCGACTATAGAAGGATCCACTGGGTGTTTAGTGCATACTGGAGCTGAGCAAAGGGAGACTGAGGGAGGGGTCAGTAGTTGTAGCATTAGGGGCAGGATGTGAGGTATCGGTTGCCTCCTGCATGTGGGAGACCTGGGTGAGGCTGAGAGAGGAAGAATGCTCCTGACCCCTTGCATATGGAACCATCTTTAGAGCTCCCTCCAGGTGTTCATTTCCAGAAACACCAGAGGATAATGTCAAGCTGGGGAGGCAGATTCATACATTCTTTCTCAGGACAATGTTTGGGACTCTGGGCTTGTGCTGATTTACCCAGTAGCTTTCTAAAATATTGTATCATTTAGCTTTCTGAAACTGTAACAAAACACTTGAGAGAGTGGACTTAAAAGGAAGGAATTTGCTTCTGGGGTTTGCTCATGGTTACAGAGGTTTCAGTTCCTGATCATCTATTTCTTTGGGCCTGTGGCAGCACAGCACATGGTAGGAGCACAGAGTAGAGGAGGCCTGCTCACATTACAGAGACAGGAAGGGGCCAGGATTACAGTCTTCCATTTGAGGGCATGCCCCAATGACATAACTTTCTCATATTGGGGCTACCTTCAAAAAGTTCTACCACCTCCCAGGAGCACTTGTATTAGTCACATTTCTGTTACTGTGATAGAATCACCATGACCAAAGGAACTTAGAAGAGTTTATTTGAGGTTACGGTTGACAGTTGATGGTTCCAGGGGAATTAGAGTCCATCATGGTGGAGAGGCATGGTGGCTGGAGGTAGCCAAACAGAAGCAAAGCACAGCTTCATATCTTCAAGAAGGCACAAGAGGCAAAGAGAGACTCAAGATAGGCAAGGCTTTTTGAACTCTTTGAGCCTGTCCCCAGTGACATGCTTCCTCCAGCATGGCCATACCTTCTAAGATCCCCCAAAACAGTGCCACCAACTGGGGAAAAAATGTCGGGAGCCTATGGGAGAAATTCTCATTCAAACCACCACAGCACTATAGGCCTTCATCATGTGGAACTTTGGAGAGTATTCAGGATCTGAACTGTATAGTCAATCCTGTTTGAAGACTCAAACTTGCAGAGCATAGGTCAAGATGTTTGAGATCTGAGCCTTCCCCTTAGTGTTCTTAGGCTGAGGCTGCTTGATCCTTAAAGCTAGGCTTCTGGTCCAGGTGTAGAGCAGTGCATCTGAGCTTTAATGCCCCAGGATAACAGAGATGGCTTTTTGGGCATTGTATCCCCAGGAAGTTTGCATGCTACTCAGGACTTGATACCAAAGTCCTAGCTCCACCAGAGACCAAGTGAGGCCACTCTGTCCTTTTGTCCCAGGCTCCAGGCTGTTGTCTGCTTCCCAGAGGATTCAGATGGGTTTCCTGGGGATCGAGGCTTCCATGTCTAGTGTAAGAGGCATGTTCAGGTGCTGCAGGGAGCAGGCCACTCTGGGGGAGAGGCAGGAGTAGAAAAATGGGGAACGGCTCAGGAGGGTCTGTGGGTACCAGGGTGGGCATCCATCTGTACGTAGGTCAGCCTACAGGGTATTTTGGCCTCCTTTTCCCTAACTGGAAATTTCTTTGCCTTGCTCTTGACAATTTTGAAGGATCTTTAATGAATTTCAACCAAGAATTCAAGGCCCTGGGTCTGGCAGTAGTACCACCTCACAAGGTACCACTGGGCCAGTCCTTTCCCATCTCTGGGGATCACTCTCCTTTTGGTGGTTAGCCTTAACTATTCCCTGAAGTACCTTCCAGCTGAGTCGTTGTATGGGTTTCCGGAGTACCTAGCACCCCAGCAGTATGCATTGCATAGGGGCCCCAGACAGATGGGTACATGGGCTCCACGTCTGACCTCTGCACCACCCTGGGTGGGTTGTACATTTGAGAACTGAGACCTCAGGGCAGACCCAGAAACCTGGAACATGTTCAGATGTCGCAGATGGGGGACTTTTCTGCTTCAATTATTTTCTTTGCGGGTTGTGGGTTTTCAGACAGGGCTGGCAGCTTGGCTGAGCCACAGAAACCATTTCAGAGATGGCTAGAAACATGATTGGAGGACCTCAGGGTTGAAAAATCTGTTCTTTTCCTTCTAGTATCGAGAGCTCAAATAGTTCCAAGTACAGAGAAACAGCTCTGAGTTCCTTATGGCCCGGCACCATGAAGCACTTGCACCTGTTCACCTTGCCATGCATGATGTGTCGGGACTGTCTAAGTGGTTGCCTTTACTGATTAATTTCTCTCAGCCTCATGCTGGATCATCAGAATGGGGATGGCTGATGGGAAGGGTCCTTCCAGCCCAGGGGTGACCATCCTTGGGGTGGAGAGCTGAGAGACTAGGCGGAGGAGCCTACACCACACTCTACCTTTATTATTAATTTAACAGCATTCATTTGGCCACTGTCCAGTCTTTACCTCTTTATACCTCAATAAACTCTTTAGAACAATGTTCTGAATTGCTGATTTTGTATTGACAACATACCACGACAGGTTTTGCCAGAGACATTTTCAGATGACCCTGGCTCCTAGACCCTGGTGAGTTTCTCAGTGCTTGACAGCATGTGTGTTGGATTACCCCTTCTGAGAGCTCTATGCCTCCACTTCATGTTCTTGGCCTCTCTAGAACCTTCTGCCTCTGCTCATCCTGAACCCTGCAGCACTGGAGATGGGTCTCATGCTGGCAGCTACAGTGGTATACCTGAGATCCTCTTTGTCCATGCAGAAGTTTCATCTATCCTTTACACCCAGGACCAGCCACCAGCCCCCTGCAGTTCCTAGAGAGTTTTAACTGAGTTCCAAGCAGAATTTTTCAGTATTCCTATGAGCTGTCTGGTCACAGAAGCAGAGTTGCGGAGCAAGCCAATAGCAGCATTCCACCATGGTCTGTGCTTCAGTGTCTCTCCTAGGTTCCTGCCTTGGCTTCCCTTGACGACTGGCTGTCACTTGGAATTGGCCAGGTTGCTTCCTGAGGGATCTGTGCGTGCTGTTCAAAACACCATCAGGAAAGCTCCTGCAGCCGGATGGCCCACGTCTTTGTGTATGGACCCTGAAGCCCAGCCCAACCACAGGGTCATGGTGGACCGCTCCCATGGCTCAGCAGCCTTTCAGGGCCGTGGCTGCACGGCTGAACCATTCCCACTGGTGATTGCCAGTGAGCACAACATCCCATGGCTGCTCCACCTACTGGGCAGGGGCCACTGTGTGGCAGGCGAGATCTATACAGTGGACGAGCAGATGCTGCGCTTCCTTGATGAATTTGAAGGCTGTCCCAGCATGTACCAGCGCCAGCCTCTGCGAGTTTGGGTGCTGGAGTGGGAGGGTGCCAGTTGTCCAGGGGACAGCCTGCAGTGTTTTGTGTACAGCACAGCCACTTATGCACCCGAGTGGGTACACCTCCCCTACCATGCCAGCTGTGACTCAGAGGGCCCACGTGGGCTGCGCTACAACCCGAGGGAAAATAGGTGAGGAGCTGTGGAGCCAGCAGGTGCTGGGAGGGCAGAGGGCTGCCTCGGGTGCCCTGCACAGGCAGAGCTGGGAAGGCAGAGGGCTGCCTTGGGTGCCCTGCACAGGCAGAGCTGGGAGGGCAGAGGGCTGCCTCAGGTGCCCTCACAGGCAGAGCTGGGAAGGCAGAGGGCTGCCTCGGGTGCCCTGCACACGCAGAGCTGGGAGGGCAGAGGGCTGCCTCGGGTGCCCTGCACGGGCAGAGCTGGGAGGGCAGAGGGCTGCCTTGGGTGCCCTGCACGGGCAGAGCTGGGAGGGCAGAGGGCTGCCTCGGGTGTCCTGCGCAGGCAGAGCTCGGAGGGCAGAGGGCTGCCTCGGGGTGCCCCGCACACGCAGAGCTGGGAGGGCAGAGGGCGGCCTCGGGGTGCCCTGCACAGGCAGAGCTGGGAGGGCAGAGGGCGGCCTCGGGGTGCCCTGCACAGGCAGAGCTGGCCCAGCTCGACAGACTCTGTGACACAAATTTTGCAAATAATTTGAATATCCTAGTATTAAGACTGTTTACTCAAATTTGATAGTCCTTAATGTCCATTGTTATTCCAAAGCAGTTCCTAGCCTTGAATGTATTAGATAAGAAACAATGATTGCAAGTTCCCTAAGTGGTGTCTGGAGAACTGACCATATATTTTTTTTGACTTGCTTTGTTCTATCCTGAAGATCCTTCTTCAGTGACTAAGGACTGGGATGCAGTTGGGTTTTGGGTTTTAGGGGCTGAGCAGACTGATTCTAACATGTATGACCATATATATTTTTTTTACTTGCTTGGTTCTATCCTGAAGATCCTTCTTCAGTGACTAAGGACTGGGATGTAGTTGGGTTTTGGGTTTTAGGGGCTGAGGGGACTGATTCTAACATGTAGCACCTAGAAAGATGGTAATAAAAGCTGATTTGAGATAGCTTGATATCAAATCTTCAAGAACGTGTTGTTCCTTAGACTGTGCACCTCATCACTCCTTGCAATTTTCAGATCGCAAACTATTAAAATGTTTGCTTATTAAAAAAAAAAAAAAAAAAAAAAGAAGCAGAGTTACTGAGCCACACTATGCCCTTCAAAAGCCCCAGAGCCTGTGTGCAGCGCGTCCTCTCCACATGGGTACCTGAGGACAAGGGAGGATTGCTGAGGCCCTGGGGTAGGCTGGAGCTGTGCTGGCCAAAATGGTGTGAATGAGTGCCTGTCTCCTCCCATATTCCAGCACTCACCACCTTTCTGTAGGAACCAAACTTAACTTGCTTCACGCTGCAGAGACTCACCAAGTCATTTAATGCCTCTGGTAATTTGTGAGTAAAAAGATGGGAACATCCTTGCCTCATCGTGCCCGGGGCAGCTGCTGCGGGGCTTGGTGTGGCTGGCTTCCGGTTGCCTGCCTTTGCTGGCCCTCTCTCTGCCTGGGTATAGAAACCAGGCCAAGTGCCTGGGGAACATTTCACTTTTTGTTGAGAGGAAGGAAGAATTAGAAAGTCAAATTCTGCTCTCAGCTGGGAGCCAAGAGAAGGGGGAGGGGAGCTGGGGTGCCTTGAGGAGGTTCAGCTGCACTTGAGTCTGCCCTTCCGGAGACTGCTGTTGGTCAAGAAAAGGGTGGCTGGGCACTGGGCAAACCCAGTGCCCCTTTTCTTGCAGAACCCCTCTGGCCCAGTCTGGCAGGAGCCTGGGGTGCAGAGAGAGATGGGCTGAAAAAAAGGCAGCCCAAGAAGGGCCCTGGATGCCAGGCAGAGGTCTCCCTTCCTAGAGTAACACCTTGTCTATCTGGCATCATCAGAGAATGAGCTGCTCCTCCCTAGTGACTCCTGGACGTGGAGCTGCAAGTTTGCAGGGTTATATACTTTTTGTACTTTATGTTTTTATTTTATTTATGTGTGTGTCTGTGTGTTTGTGCATGTGTGCAGATATGTGCTGGTGCCCCACGAAGCCAGAAGAGGTCATCAGATTCCCTGGAGCTGGAGTTACAGGTGATTGTCAGCTGCCCAATGTGGGTGCTGGAAACCAAACTTGGGTCTTCTGTAAGAGCAGCACACACTCTTAACTGTTGAGAGATTTCTCCAGATGTGTGTGTGTGTGTGTGTGTGTGTGTGTGTATGTGTGTGTATGATTTTAAAAAAATACGTGCATATATATACCTATGTTTAGTTTTATATGTACCACATGTGTGCAGGTATCCTCAGAGGCCAGAAGAGGGCCTCAGATTCCCTGGAGCTGGAGTTACAGGCAGATGTGAGCTGCCTGGAGTGAGTGCTATTTGGCTGTCCTGGAACTCACAATGTACAATGTAGATTGGTCAGGCTGACCTTATGTTCTTTTAAATTGTGATAAACTACACAATTTTCCATCTTCTCCATTCTTGGATATACCTTTCACATCATTGTGTAGCTATCACCACCATCCACCCCAAGCTTTTCATCTTCACAAACTGAAACTCTTTACCATTAAACACTCACTCCCCATTTCCCAACCCTCAGGCCCTGTAAGCACCTTTCTTCTCCTTTCTTTTATGAATCTGCCTAGTTACCTCACAAAAATGGAATACACAGAATTTACTCTTTAGTGACTGGCTTATTTCACTGGACACAGACTTTTCATGGTTTATCTGTGTTATGTGTAGTATGTGTCTGAATTTCCTATCTTTTTAAAGTGAAATACTATTCCACTGCATGAAGGTACTGTATTTTGTTTATCCAGTCATCTGCCTGTAGATATTGACTATTGTGAGCAATGTAGCTATAAATATAGATGTATGCAAACTTTATTTTTAAAATAGCTTGTTAGAAATATTTTCATGTATCACAAATATATTCATTTAAAACATTTAGAAAATGTGGGGAACTTAAAAGAAAAAAAATTACACCTTATCCCATTAGTTGGGGAAACGTAGTAGTGTTGGCATTTTGGTAAACAAACTGAGCATTCCTAATTAAAAAATCTGAAATTTGAAATGCTTCCCAAACTGCAGCTGTTTAATGTTGACATGCCACCACAAGCAGAAGACTCTCTATCTGACCTCACATAAAGGTCAAAGTTGAAAGGTCAGTATGCCAGGTGTGGTGGTGCTTGTCTGTAATCTCCACTCTTTGAGAGGGAAACACTGGAGGACCAGGAGTTCAAGATCATCTTTAGCTACTTAGTGAGTTGGAGGCCAGATTGGGCTACATGAGAGAGCTCATGAAAATCAAACAAAGGGGAGTGCTTTGGTGTTTAAGAAGAATGCTTACTGCTCTTCCAAGACCCAACTTTGGTTTCTAGCACCACATCAGTTGGCTCAAACTGCCCAATTCAGATCCAAGGGATCGTCTGGCCTCTGTGGACAAACACACACACACACACACACACACACACACACACACACACACACACGTAACATCTTAGGGGGCTGGAGAGATGGCCTAGCGGTTAAGAGCGCCGACCGCTCTTACAGAGGACCTGGGTTCGATCCCCAGCACCCACATGGCGGCCAAGAACCGTCTGAAACTCCAATTCCAGGAGAACTCCAGTTCCAGGGGAATCCGACACCCTCTTCTGACCTCCGCGGCATTGCACGACACGGGTGCACAGACTTGCATGCAGACGGTACATT